>JARVZY010003906.1:0-26576 GCA_030686995.1 Artemisia argyi
CCAGGTACAAAAGGTTTTCGATTGTTCAATCCAAGACTAAAGAAGATAGTGGTATGTCGTGATGCGGAGTTTAATGAGGAACTTGGCTGGAAGTATGTTGCTGGAAGCGAAACACACGAGCTAAACCCAGGTATGTTTGTCATAGAATGGCATGGTTCTATTGATACGGGTTGTGGATTTGTTAACCCAGGCGTGACCGATGAAGTAGAGGCTGAAGATCAAGAGGCTGAAAATCAGCATGATGCTGATGATAATCAACCGGCGGGTAATGATCCTGATCCTGTTCCTGTGACAGAAACTCAATCACTTTTGAGGCGTTCTTCGAGGGTTTCAACTAAGCCAACTAGATTTAATGACTTTATTATGGGGTCTAGTTCAAGAACCTCAGTTGTTAATGAAGATCAAAATCTACTTTTGATTGAAGATGATGAACCAAGAACGTTCCAAGAAGCAAAAGTTTCAAGCAAGTGGATGTTTGCTATGGACCAAGAGATTGAGTCTATCGAGAAGAATGATTCATGGTAATTAGTTGAAGCTCCGGATAATGTCAATCCCATTGGACTAAAGTGGTGTTCAAAATTAAGAGAAATCCGGATGGTTCAATTAATAAGTTTAAAGCTCGTTTAGTAGCAAAGGGTTGTGCTCAAAAAGAAGTAATTGACTATGACGAGGTATTTGCGCCCGTAGCACGGATTGAAACGGTGCGTTTATTGATCTCATTGGCCGCAAAAGAAGCATGGGAGCTACATCATCTGGATGTAAAGTCAGCTTTTTTACATGGAGAACTAAAAGAGCAAGTGTTTGTTACACAACCGGAGGGGTTCGTGAAGAAAGGAAAATCTACAAGTTGAAAAAGGCGCTTTATGGACTTAAACAAGCCCCAAGGGCGTGGAATACAAAACTTGATAGAGAACTCAAGCAAATGTCTTTCAAGCGATGCCAACACGAACAAGCGGTGTATGTGAAGAAGACAAACAAGTCAATCTTGATTATTGCGGTCTATGTAGATGATCTCTTAGTAACCGGTTCGAAGCTTGGCGAAATTGGTGAATTCAAGAAACAAATGCAAGAAAGGTTCGATATGAGTGATTTGGGAAAATTGAGCTATTATCTTGGCATTGAAGTAAAGCAAGAGGATTCGAGTATCTCAATAAGTCAAGTAGGCTATGCAAAGAAGATCTTAAAAGATGCTGGAATGCATGAAGCGAATCCTACTCAATGTCCATTAGAACCTGGAATGAAGTTAAGCATGGACAAGGAAGGAAAACCAGTTGATGCAACTCTGTATAGACGACGAGTTGGTTGTCTAAGGTATTTACTACACACACGACCTGATTTATCTTATTCGGTTGGTTTGGTTAGTCGTTACATGCAAGAACCAAAAGAATCACATATGGCAGCTGTGAAACAAATACTACGGTATATCCAAGGTAGTTTGAATTTTGGAGTGCGATATAACCAAGAGAAAACCAAGGAGTTAGTGGGGTTTAGTGATAGTAGTTATGCTATGGACCAAGATGATGGTCGAAGCACAACTGGGCACGTATTTTATCTAGGGAAATCACCTATCACTTGGTGCTCACAAAAGCAAAACACGGTGGCTCTATCGTCTTGTGAAGCCGAGTTCATGGCTGCAACTTCAGCCGCGTGTCAAGGGATATGGTTACGTGGATTGTTGAGTGAAATAACCGGAATGGAAGAAAGAGTGGTGGTCGTATTTGTTGACAACAAATCGGCTATTGCACTTATGAAAAATCCAGTCTTTCACGGGAGAAGCAAGCATATAAACACACGTTATCATTTTATCCGAGAGTGTGTTGAAAGAGGCCAAGTACAAGTTGAATTTGTAAGAGGTGATTTGCAGCGTGCGGATATTCTGACAAAAGCTCTCGCAAGGATTAAGTTCAAGGAGATGCAAGAGCTACTCGGAGTTGAAGACCTCTCTATCTCGAGTCAGAAATTAGGGGGGTGAATGTTGGGCTAATGTCTAACTATGACCCGAGCTTATGGGCAGTCGAACAGACATCCAAGCAAGTGGACGATTACAATTAGAGTCTAATTGTAATCGTCCACTTGCTTGGATGTCTGTTCGACTGCCCATAAGCTCGGGTCATAGTCAGACATTAGCCCAACAGTTAGTTCCTATGTTTTAAAATTTGTAATGACTTTTGTATCATGTGCCTTATTTCTTTGTATATGAAAGACGAGTAACAGTCCCTACTAAGGTTGTTTGTGTAGAGCATATGGAATTGCGAAAAGAGATACTGATTCTCTTAAATCTTCTTCCCCCAAAGTCTATTTTTACAAAAGCTATGGAAAGAGTTTCACGTTTATTGGTTATTATCAATATTCATGCTGTTGTTGCGATCACCCTGTTCTCCAAGACGCTGATTAGGTGTGCGATAAATTTGAGTGCTTTTCATTTATTGATTTTTTAATCAAGTTTGAAACTTTATGGGTTATTATGTTGCGTGTTGTAGTTGGATCTTTATTTATTATCCGAGAAACGGAAGGAGCTTGTGGAGAAAGCAAGGTCCAAGCAACTTCAGTCCCATGAGTACAATTCAGGTAAATGCTAAATAATATTAGCTTTCAATGGTACTTTGGATCACGTTTATTTACATAAAATATTATTGACTTGTGTGGCTTTCAATAATAATACCTATAAAGACACTGGGCTATTTGCTATCTATGTTTTGCTAAGGTAAGTTATAATACTAATTACAGAAATGTCATGCCTAAGTTGTTAATCATTAATTACTTTTTATTTGGAAATTTTGCATAGGTCAAACTAAAGCATAGGTATATATTTCTAAGCACATTTTCATCAGATTTCAAGGATTCCCCTTGCTCTAAGTATACCGATTTATCATGAATATCTCAAGAACCCATTGATTTGCTGTTATACTGATCTCTACTGAATGTGAATTGAGGTGTGTCTGTTTGTTGCAGATAACTTACAGTGTGCCATTCTCCGCTACAGCAGATTTGACTGCTGATACAGGAGGTGGTCAAGGTATGTATTTACTCTGTAGATTCTATTATCTTATGGGGATGAATTAAAGCTTAATTTGTGCTAACATTTTTTTTTCATTTGTGTTGTTTTCCCATGTAGGATTGGCAATTGGAGTTTTGAACCTCGCAATAGTAGTACCACAGGTAATTTACTGCTCAACTATAGATACTAAACTAAGAGTAGCTATCTGGATAATTGAGATGCATTCATTCCAACTTGCTTTAACTACTTTGCTGTGCTTTTTGCCTTTTCACCATAAAATGTCAACTCAACAACTATTTGTAAAGCTCTGGCTATAAATATATGTCTGTTTAAATGTTTAAATTCAAGGATCAAATGCTATATGAATAGATATAGGTTGTGCCAATGACTTCTTAATTTGAGCTTAGGGTTGATCTCTATGTTCTCATGATATAAGACTAAAGTTTTGTTTTTAGTTTTTTTACATTCAATTCTTCATAATATCGCTGTTAAATTGAGACTCATTGAAGGGTACGTTGACTGTGACATAGATATGGGGTGTTTGGGATTGCTTTATTTAAACTATTTTTCTTTTCCAGTCCACCACTAAATTCATGACCATCAATCACACCTACTATACAAGTTGAATAACCTCAGTTATGAGTGTTTTGACACTCATAATTTTAATAACGTCCAATGTGTGTGTTTGTGTATGTGATTACTTACTTCCCTTGTGATACAAGTTAAATAGATGGGCGATAGAGGATGACCTGCTTAGGCTCCTTTAAGCAATAACTAATGCTCACAACTTCTAAGTTACAAGATTTGGGATAAGGCATCTGACTGAGCTCGATCGGTTGAGACTGAGGCTAAAGCTTTTATCAGTTTTAAATGAACAAGTAATTAATTTCCCTGAACCATTTATATTTACTAATTTAAATTTTTGTATTGATGTTATATTTATTGTTATTTGTATTTGTTTGGTTAAGATGGATTACCTCAACTTATGACCTTCAATAGAAAAAGAGCACAATCTTTCTTTGTCTGGTGCTATTAAAGATCTAGAACTTATCCGTTTTGATCATTTATCCAACCCGTGCGCCTCTACTTATTATGGTCCACAAAATTTGGCTGACAGCCTATGTTCCATTTAACTCCAGCTTCTATTTCTTTAAATTCTTAAGCTCTTACTGACATGCCAAGGAAACTCTCAAATGCCGTGGATGTAACCCTGAAATCGAAGAACCCATAGACCGTCTTATACAAGTTGTGGAAAATGGTCACCTAAAACAGACATGCAATAGCAGCAAAGAAAGTACTCGAGTTAGAAACTAATGATGATGGAGTTTACATACTTTGTAATGCAATTTTATTTATTATTTTTTGTATGAGCAGATGTTGGGTTTGGACGCTTTTGCAGATACCATGGTAGGGGATCAAATGATTAGGGGATATCCGGTGGGCAAAAGAAACCTGTTACAACAGGTAATATCATTGAATCATTAAATTGCATACGTTTTAAATTACGTATGTTTTGAAATATACTTTTTATTTCATGACGGTTAGGTTCATACTTATAATGTTACATTTATAGGTGAATTGATAGTTGGACCATAGAACCTTCTTCTCATGGATGAGATTTCAACTGCTGTTATTTCTCTTCTCCAACCAGCACCTGAGACATAATTTATTTGATGACATTATACTTTTAACTGAGGGGAACATAGTGTATAAAGGACCACGTGACAATGTGCTAGAGTTTTTTGAATTTATGGGGTTCAAATGCCCCGAGAGGAAAGGCGTTGCTGATTTTTTGCAAGAAGTATTAACAATCTTTTCCCCATGATTGGCTTGAAATTACTAATTGTAACAATTCAAGCCTAAATTAAATGCTAGCCCAGTAACACTTCGATTAACTTAACACACCTTTAGGCTTATAAATGTGCTAAAATTTCCTTTCTTTATTCATTTGAGCTAATTGCATAAAAGCTAACTAATTAACATTAAAGTTTCAATTAATTTTACCTAGTGTAACTGAATTTCAGAATTTTCATCTGAAAATTAATCTGCATGACTCTACTAACCCATCAAAATGATGACATGTTGGTAACTTCAGAGCATGTTGAGTTTTTTTGACGTGGCTTCTGGATGTTAGTTATAATAGGTAATCAAGAAAGAGAAGTACGGTTTAAATAAAAAAGAGCTCTTGAAAGCTTGCATCAAGAAAGATATCTTGCTTATGAAGAGAAACTCATTTGTTTACTACTTCAAATTGTTCAAAGTAAGTTTCTTACATGTTTGCTACAAATGTTTAATTTTTTATAATCAGTCTAATCAAGATTATTTATCTCGGTTTTAGCCAATAAGTGGGAAGATGCATTTAAGACGATAAAGCTGATGAAAACTCAGAATATCAGGAAAACGCCTGGGTGTAGTTCGGTCGAGATCAATGGTTTTGTTCATGAATTTACTACATTGAACACAATGTATAAGCTTGCCACTGATATGCAGACTATTTTAGAAGTTTTAGCTGAGCAATTGAGATCTAAACAAAATAACCAGGTCCGTACACCTTGCAACTGGTGATCGTGCTTGGTATCATGTTGTATTTCAGATCCTTTGGTTTATTAAGAATTTAATTTGATTTTGTATTATTAAACTTCTGATATATGATATGGTTTGTCTTTGAATAGATATTTCTAAAGATGTGGATGTAAGTACTTAATATGAAGTAGTAAGAACTCTCAATGTCAAATCGAGTATAGTTTTAACCTTCAATATGAGACGATGATGTGATGTGTAACAGTTTGACTATCATCACTGCACCAAACAAGAAACAATTGCTTACTGATTTTCAATTATTGTGACTTCATATCAAGACTTAGCATAAAGTCCTTGGCTTAGACATGTTGTAAAGAACTCTATTTAAAGTTGTCCTATAATGAAGTAACACTACCGGTAATATTTTTTGACTTCAGGGTAGAATATTGGGGAGAAGAAGACCATCCCAGAATTACGAAATAATGAATATGGAAACTGAATGGTGTTCAACCTGAAACCCGAAGGATGTTGGAGCCATTCGAAGAAATCAAAATGAGGTGCCAGTTTGGTGAATTCTTCGTTCAAAGTTATACCCTAAACATAACAAAAACATGGACTGCAACTTCAATCCGTAGCATTTCTATCAGATATTTAAATGGCTTTATTTACTGAAAGATGATTTTCTTATGGAATATGAGGTGCTGAATATGCCATGACACATTACCCAACCTCCACCTCTTTATAAAATTGCACACTAAGTTTTAATTATAACTATTGGCAAATCCATTTTGATTGCTATTTTAAATTATGTAATTGTTTCTAGAACATCATTCTCAGCGGGGCTTATGCATCGTTGCTAGCCAAGACATTTTGCGGTCCTCAATTCTATTACAACCAGTTTAAGACCAGTCTTTTACAAGAAAGATTTTAATAATTACCATGGTAGATACATGCTTCTTTCATTAAGATATATTGGAATCTGTCGTTTCTTAATTATCATGTTTTGTTATATTTTTTGGACTTTTTGTATAAAAGTAAACCTTTACATACATGTAAATATAACAAATTTTAATGAAGATTTAAAATACAACTTTTGCTTAGCAACTTACATTAAACGTATAATTACCAGTTCCAAAAAGAAGGTGTAACTGTTGCAAAGCATGTGTATAATGCTATTTTGTATCACGGTAATGTATTTCATTTTATGTCGTACGGAATCTTAAATTTGTTATGCAGGCGATTTCTTTCAAATTTGTTTGACGTCATGGCATTTTAAAATTCAAGGCTATTGTTTTATAATATAATATGGAAGATTTAGTGACATTGTGTCGGTATATTTACTCTAGGCGTCAAAATGTGGTGAGTAATCCTTATTCACTGCATAAATATGTTACGATGTCCGTACTTCACAAACCGTTGTTTAATTTATTCGTTGGACACTTCATTACTCACTTTCTTTCGCTATAGTAAAATATGTCAACAATATTAACATCTACACTTTTCAACAAATTTTTACCACCCTTCTTTCGCTATAAAATAATATGCCATCGATATTTATAAGTCATGCCCGCCCATTGGGCGGGCTTCGAAATCTAGTATATATATATATATATATATATATATATATATATATATATATATATATATATATATACTATAATTAAACCTTTGCGTACGTTCAATCACACGTGCTTCAATTTTAATATTTATAATGCATACGTATACAAAATTTATAGTTTTTTTGTCATTTTATTAGTAGTAATAATAATAATAATAATAATAATAATAATAATAATAATAATAATAATAATAATAATTAATTGGCTCCAAGGTAAAGATGCGTGTTTGGATGTGACGGAAATCTCTCCTTTTGCTGGTGGGGGGTGACTTCATGGGCTCCTAGGGTAGCTTTGCATAAGGTCGTGGAGAAGAAAAAGAAGAAATATGTGTCCAAATGTGAGGACAACGGATATAAGTTTATACCATTTTTTTTTTTACGTTCGGGGAATTTGATACGGAGGCTTTGGACACACTTTCACGTATTAAATCTATTGTCATCAGCCACTCAAATAACGCTAAGAGTGGTGTTTTTATTTTTCATAAAATAAGCTTTTGTATTCAGAAAGGAGTTGGAGCACAATTTGTGTCTAGACTCCCATCCAACTTTATGTAAATAAAATAAATTTTCTAAAAATAAATAAATAAATAAATGATGATGATGATGATGATGATGATGATGATAACAACATGGTTGATTTTATGCCGGGGCGTGCGGTGATTGAAGCCGCACAACGTCACCGCGTCAAGTACGAGGCCAAATGCTCAGATATGGGATATGGGTTTCTCCCCTTT
The DNA here is from genome assembly GCA_030686995.1 of Artemisia argyi. NCBI lineage: Eukaryota > Viridiplantae > Streptophyta > Magnoliopsida > Asterales > Asteraceae > Artemisia > Artemisia argyi. The sequence goes on from JARVZY010003906.1 coordinate 7,871, forward strand.
TCATTCTCTTCTTTTGGAGAACTTGAGAAGGATGCGGCAGCCTTACTGAAACGTATTCAAAGCTTCTCGGTAACTCAAGACATTTGAGCACGTGTTGCTGCTCATATTTTTAGTAGGGTTGGTTTCGCTATAGCTAGAGGAGTGGGGGCTCAGATTGTTTCTCGGCTCCCCACTAATTTCTTGTAAACCCTTTGAGCTTCTAATAAAGTGATATTTATAAAAAATAATAATAATAATAATAATAATAATAATAATAATAATAATAATAATAATAATAATAATAATAATAATAATAATAATAATAATAATAATAATAATAATAATAATAATAATAATAATAATAATAGTTGTTGTATTTTTAAAAAGTTTAAAGTATATGAGGTATTCATTGTTATTGAGTATATGCACAAATTAAATACTACCTCCGTCCCAAATTTATTGTCCTCTATTGACTTTTTCGGTTTTTACTTTTCAACTTTGACCTTAAATATTTTTGTTTATATTACATAATACTTGATACAAAATATATAAACGGATTGAGTTTAAAATGCATTTTCATTTGGTATAATTTTTATCAAAAATTGTATAACACAAACAAAAATATTTATAGTCAAAGTTGAGAAAGAAAGACCGAAAAAGTCAATAGGGGACAATAAATTTGGGACGGAGGGAGTATAAAATATTAAATAGAATTGATCATATTTTCAAACCCGAGCAAATATAGTTGAGAACTTGAGATATTATTATTAGTTATGGCCATTGTCTAAACCTAATCCACGTTAATAACCAGTGCGTACACTGGTTAGAAACTTGAATACGGATAATAATAAATAATTAATTGTAATACAAAAAATCTATATATGTACGAGATTATAAGTATTAAAATAAAAGCACGATTTATAAATAGACATCAAACAAATTTAACTAAAATATAATTATTATTGCAGTTCTACTTATAACGTGTAATATTACAATTATAAAATATTAAATATTGTTAAATTCTTAGATGCTTATATTTAAAATAAATTGATTTATATATACGCTCCATGCGTGCACGAGATTTATAACTATTTTGTTTTGCAACTTCTTACTGACTTTACTTGGATGTTTGGATTATTGGATACATAGCCTTAATTGTCGTTGAAAAATAAAACAAATATCACGTTCTATGTTATAAAGTTGGTGGCCCAAGTTTGCTCAACCGTATGGAAAAAATACTTAAAATAGAAATAGAAATTTATATTTAAAGGCAACTGAAATATGATTAAAATTTTTATTTTTTTTAAGGTGACCATTGTATTTTAAAAGTTATTTAAGAAAGTATATATTTCCAAAAGTAATTAACATAATATGGAATGAGTTTCTTTTTTAACAAAATCAAAAATGATTGAAAACCATAAAAATAAGTTGTTTAGCAGCAATGCCCTCATCTCTTTCAATCTCATCTTTTGCGACTCCTTCCTCCGGTGATGGGAGATGATGTAAGCCATGATTCTAACATTATCACTCGGAGGTATTTAATGTGTTCATTGATGATTTCGACATCAACACGATTTCACCATCATTGCCTCCGTCTAAAGGAATGACGCAAACAAACTACCAATACAATTAACGAAATCTGATACCATAACAAACTAATTAACAAATGTTATGAAAACCATAATTATGGTAAAGTTATATGAAACACGTTCATATTGATTTGCTCATATGCATCCGAAACACCACAAACTAATTCAGTTGAACCGATATCAAACATCATTCCTAATCCGAATTTTGTGTTTCCTTTTGATCGTTATCGATCTGTACCTCCGAATGATATTGCCACGAGGAAAGAGTTGGTAATGTCTATTAATATAACTCAAAACGATTTTCTCATGCATGCATTATGAACTCAAAGTCCTTGGTCAGATCATGTAACCAATATATAATCCGACATGGAAAACGATCAAGTTTGAACTAAGGAGACTTTCGATTATCTCTTAGGTTTTCTTTACTTTAAAGTCTAGATAATCACATCTCCATATATGTTGCATATAGACACACACTAGAAATGATTTCCCCCTTACAAAATTCTTGAACCTTTTGGTGGCGGTCCCTTAAATAAATGATGGTCCCCATATATAAAGGACCGTCCTCATCTTTAAGGGACCGTCCAGCCTTTTTCTGCAATCATTTTCAATTCTCTGATTTTTTTATTCTTTAACATTGACCAAACCTCATAGGTCATCCTATACTTCCTTACATACTTAAACATAATTTGAATTAGTAATACTTAGAATGCATGCTTTGCCATAACTTGCTTCCACTTCCCTTATTTAAACCATCATCTTCCTCATTCATCTTCATGACATAACCTCTTCTTCCTCCTCCAAATGTCATCCTCTAGAAAACCTAGGATTTATGTCTAAACTATTTGACGAAAGAAACAAACTCTTGGCAATTTCATGAAAGAAACCACCACTCCAAACACAACCCCACAAAACTTTACTTCACAACCTATTTCCATCAAAGAAACAACATCTCATTCTTTTTCTTTCTTTGCCTCTCAACCTATTAATGAATCCCCATCCATTCATAAAGATCATACTTTCACTCCACAAAACCACTCTCTACCACCACCACTTCCACCACATCCACCTCAAGTCAAAAATCATGCCACTCCACACTCTATCATGGCTCAACAATTCTCTCATCTTGTTGACTTGAATATCCTAAACATAATCCTTGCTCAAAAACTACATCCTCCAACCAATCTCCATCCCACTATAGATCAAGTTAACACTCATGGTAGCTATTTTGTGTGTTGCATTCACAATCGTAACCTTTTCCAAAAACTCAAAAATGATCTAGACTTCATCACATCTCTTCTCTTACCTTCCGGCTTCCCGCCTCCTTCTAACAACACTCTTGCACTACCCTTTCTTCGCAAGCCTTAGACATCATGCATGCTCTATAAATAAAACCGGACCTTCTCTTAGCTATCCTAGAAACTAAATTAGGATTAGTAACTTCATTTAGGTCCTTATTGTACTAAGTCATACTCTACGTATGACCTTATTTTCTTTTCAATGAATGAATGCATGCTTATTAAAATTTTGTATCTTTCCATCTAACTTACTAGTGATGGTCCCCAACATACGTTGGCGGTCCTTTATATATATGAGACCATCCAAGTGTTTTAAGGACCGTCCAAATACTTTGGTTTTGTCTCATGTCTTTTTCTTATATGCTTCTGTATATCTTCTAGCACCTGTTTTCTAATTTGTTTTTGTAGCAAAATACCATCGATCGATACCCCGGTGCCTTCATCTAGGGGGAGTACTAATCAAGGGGGAGCCTTAGCACTGTCGATTTCTTTTCTCTCTATATATCGACGAAGCCTTTTTTATTCTATAAAAAGGGGGAGAAGTAAACGAAAACTCATTAAAAACTTACTAACACATAATTTTACCTTAAATGAGTTTATATTTTGTAATCATCAAAAAGGGAAAGATTGTTAATACAAATAATATCAAAAACGTCATTTGCATTATTCGGTCTCTATATGTTTTGATAATCACAAAATATAAAAACACGTTATGTAAAACTACGTCTAATAAGTTTTTAATTGAGGAAACTCGTTTCGGCTACAACATCACTTAAGGTATAAATAAACAATCTACCAACTTAGTTAAGTGATCAAAGAAAATATTTTTCTTAAAACCTCACATTTTTTATGTGACAAAACATTTTTACAAAAGTATTTTTGTAATTATAAAGAAATGTTTTAATAAAAAAATATATTTGAATTTCAAATTCTCTAATAGCTAGTTTTCCCGCCTAAAATCAGATAAATTTTCACAATAATAGGACAAAATGGGAAAGTTTGTCAGGACGGTATCGTAAACATGTGACGGTCCCGTATATATAAGGGACCGTCCCCACTCCTTCTGGTGCCTATAAATATTGCACTGTTTCATGAAGAAAAATTAACCTCTTGAGCTCTAAAACTTTTTGTCTTCCTAAATCATTATAAATCCTATTATTTGATCACATTAACGTGTTATAAGTTGTTTACAATTGATCACATTCATCCTACCTCCACATGCAAGAGTAGAACGCTCGTATTCGTCAAGAAACTAAGTGTTGAAGAAAAGTCCTTAATCTCGTAACTATTGTTACGTTTCTCTCCTTAACCTCCATTCTTTGTATATCCAATCTTGTGTGAGATCTGACTTGTGTGCAAGCTCGGAATCGTGTATTGTGTTGATTCGGACTTTGGTGTTAGTTCGAATTATGTAGTGATGTATGTCGGTGTGTAGATTGGTTCTAGCTAGGATTAGGACTCGACATTCCGCTTAGTGTCGTTAATTGGTGTAAGTGTTTGTGTATGGTTTGCTCCGCCATAAGGGAGTGTGTTGACATAGTGTTTGTGAAACTCTCGAGTGTGATACATGAGGAGTGGAGTATGGCAAAGATTAAGCTTCGTAGCCGAACCACTATAAATCTCCGTGTCCCGGTTTGATCGTTTCTTTCCTTTATCTTTATTTACTTTTGATTATTGTGTTCATATATCGTTATAAGGTTTTTGAAAACGTAAAAACGATAAAACTATTCAACCCCTCTAGTTTCTACAATGTCAATTGTCAAAGAGGAAGGAGACGAGAACGTCAAAAACAATGGCAACCACTCTATGCATTCGATATTTCAATATTATTTTAGGTGCCCAATTCTTTTTCTGTGTTTGACTACAAGGTTACAAGGTGTTTGACTCATCGGCCTTTTCCTGTGTTCCAATGTAAATACACACGTGCATATACGTAAATACTTTTTTTTTAACCATGGTTTTGTTGGAATTATAATATCATTACATGCATATAAATAAACCAATAACATCAAGTAAGCATAGCGGAAGCAATTATAACAAGACCATATAATATGTAATTAATTAATCAAATATAAATAGTAAATGTACCGTAGTGATTCTAGCCCGAACAAGAACCAAGAGAATCTTCAACTCAAGAACCCTAATTAGGGTTTATGTGGATTCAAAGAATAAATCCAAGAAACAAACAATGATGTGTTTGAATCATGATCTTGTACACACGTACTACTTCAAGTAACCGTTTATGCAAGTAAAACAAACACAAACACTTTGAGAATCACAAAATATCGACTCCCTTAAACTTTATGGGGTGTCGACTTTTTGCTAGAAGAAGAGGAGAGAAAACACACACAAGATTATGTGTTCAAGTTATGAGAAAACAATGAATCCTTGTGTGTTTATATAGGATAGAAAACTTGGAGAAAAATACACACAAAGGGATGTGGGATCCCCTTGGTCGATCGGCCCATGCAACCCACAAGGGGTTCTAGAGCCTTCTTGACATTCCAATTTTCATCTATAGTCCCTTTCCTTTTATTCGTCTAACGGTCGTTAGCCTTTTCCGTTAAATGTTAACGATCGTTAAGTGTTTATGTTCTAATAATTAATATAACATTTATATATACTTATTACTCATTTACTTTTCATACGTAAAGTGTGCAATCCCGTGATCTCGAGTTCGATCCTAACACACAACTATTATTTTATCGTCTATAAAACTAACAGCTCCCACTTAGACATATCATAATAGTGTGATCACATCGGTTAGCGTCTTGCAACACGCCGATGCCTTTAGTACAACTCGAGTAAGGCTCCTGGAAAACCTTTTAATGATTTCTCATTATTATTATCCTTTTGTTACTAATACCACGTTAATAAGGATATGGATCTAGGTCATTCCTTATTTAACCATTCTGTTTCTCGTTGTTAGCGATTGACAAGATTACCAAATCTTCTGAACATTTCAGGAAAGACCTTGGGTGTGGCCACGCAAACACCTTGACAACCCTACGAGGGGCCCAGCAGTATTAAACTTCAAAAATTAATTTGAAAGAACAAATTCTATATTGACTACAAGCAAAACACATAAACTTGTAACACTTCTGAAAACAACCCTTATAACTACCAGTTACGTATAGCGTTAAGTTGTTCCACAAAAATGTACTACATTTATGACTGTTATCTTGTATCTCAAGTCTGAGGATAACTTCTTATGATTTACTTAATGACAAGATCCATAAAGTAACATCATATCGTTGGGATAAGTCCTATATTCAGTATCATCGAATATCATCTGAAATGGCATGTCTACTCATCAATATACCTTAAGTATATTATACCAACCTTCAGATTTGTCTTAATTTAATAATATTCTCATATTATTAACTGACAACAGACAATTTAGAATAACTTTTATTCATGGATTTAAACATACAAAATAGGACAACAATAATTAACAATTGAAATAAACATACCAAATACTTTATTTCATTAAAATAATAATTGTTTACAATATCCTTTATCCAAATACTAATCACAGTTATGCATGAAACCACTAGCTAATTTAAGCCCAATGCCTTTGACTAATTCATTAAGCTTTTCTTTTGCCAAAGCCTTAGTGAATGGACCAGCTAAGTTATCAGCAGATTTATTTCACCTTCGTTAACCTTTTCTCGAACAAAGTGATACTTCCGTAGAAAATGTCTGGTGCCTCTCATGACTCCAGGTTCATTGGCAAATATGATTGCAGCAGAATTGTCACAATACATATTAATAGGTAATTCAATTGAATGCATAACACCAAGCCCTGAATTCAATTTCCTAATCCAAACAGCCTCCATAGCAGCTTCTGAAGCAGCAATGTATTCAGCTTCTGTTGCAGACATCGCAATTGTACTTTGCTTCTTACTCTTCCAGTCTACTGCTCCTCCATTGATAACAAATACATAACCCGTCTGAGACTTCGAATCATCTTTATTACTTTGAAAGGACTGATGCGTGAAATTACACCCTCAGAAAAGGTTTTACCTCTCAAAGGATCTTGAGAAGCTTGCAACCCCCACCAGGCAGTGTACCTAACCGTTGTAGTATAGTATAGTGACAAGTACCGGGGGATTGATCGTTCAACTCAAAGAATAGTTTTCGCTAGGGTTAAAACTTTAAACTAGGTCTAGAGATGAGGGATGATTCTTTTTGTATTTTTGTATTTTATGAAAAGCAAGTAAAAATCTCAGATTTTGAAGGAGTGGGCGGAATTAGTTGCTAATCAACTAACCCAAATAACTAAAGATGCAATCAAAATAAAATAAAATAAACTTAAACTAATTGTGGCAAAAACAATAATGAGAGAAAATGTGTTTATTTAGATTTCACTACTCCCTAGCTATCTTTTACAGGTTGATTAGTTTGTTACAATTGCATGGATGACAGGTTATATTCCTTAATACCATTTGTAGGGCCGTGTACGATCTTCCCTAACTCTATAAGCTTCTACCTCTTCCTATGTCGAGCCGACTACTAGCTCCTAACATGGCCTTATTAGTAGTTACCTATGCATTAAATATAATCAATATATCATAGTGCACCTCCGATCATGTTTCTTAAGACGTTCAAGCAAGTTACCAATTGGAAGTCTGCCAGTTTTCTTAAGTCTAACATCGAATTCATTCACCCACAACAATTATAAACAAACAACCAACCAATAATCAATATTTAAGTTTCATTACATCTAAGCAAACACAAAGAAAACCTAGCCTAGCATGTTAAAGAGAAGACAAACGTAAGATATAATCAAACAACACAAAGACATATTGAATGATTTGTTGAAAGACTTATCTTCAATTAAGCATGGATGAAACAAGGGTTTGAACCCTCAAAATAGCAGTAAAATTCGTCTAGGGTTTTCTACCTTCAAAGTTGCACACAATGAATGAAAACTAGAAAAGTTTATATAGATTTTACAATCTGACAGCGTCAAGAGTAGGGTCTGACGCCGTCAACTCGCCGCCAAAATAATAGTCGTATTTCCTAGATCCACTTTTGACGTCATCACGTATAAACTTGGTCTTGGCCGTCATGTGCAATTTTCTCTTGATGGCCTTGGTGACGCCGTCATGTACAAATCTCTGAAAACCTCTCTAGCGCGTCACGTGTAATTTGATTTATCCACCTCTTTGTCAATTCTTGACGCCGTTACTTGTGATCCTTGACGTCGTCATGTACAATTTTCAGTATGAATTTGAGACTTTGTCGTTTTCTTCACTTTTTCGCTCCAAAAACGTCCAAAATGCTTCCTTTTGTAAATTTCCTCTCAAAAGTACCTAAAATGACAAAAGGAACGATTTAGGGCAATATTTGATCAAATAATCTCGACTTTGGCCTTAAATAACCCCGCAAAAGCGGTACACTTTTTGTCTTATCAAGGACGCATCACAGAAACCTGTAACATCAAGTTCTACAGCTGGTTATCCACCATATACCAAAAACATATCTCTTGTATTTCTCAAATACTTAAGAATGTGCTTAACATCAATCCAATGTTTTTCACCTGGATTATGTTGAAATTGACTGGTGATATTTTCCGCATACATAATAGATCATACAGCCGAAGCATAAAGAACTTTACTCATGCGAGCCACCTCAGCAGGTGTTGAAGCACAAAACTCATTACATAAGCCATGTTTTACTTCTATCGGCAAATATCATTTCTTGGAATTTTGCATATTGAATCTTTTCAATATTTTTTCAATGTAAGCACTTTGACTTAATCCAATTAATCGCCTTGATCTATCTCTATAGATTTTGATTCCCATAATATATGCAGCTTCTCCTAAATCTTTCATAGAAAAGCACTTTCCAAGATATGCCTTAGCTTTTTACAAACTTGGAATGTCTTTTCCCATGATCAATATGTCATAAACATATAAAATTAGGAAAATTACATTATCACTCCCACTAGCTTTGTGATATACACATGGCTCATCAAGATTCTGAGTAAATCCAAACTTTTTAATCTCAAAATCAAATCTCTTGTTCCATTGTCTTGATGCTTGCTTCAATCTATAAATGGATCTTTGAAGTTTGCATACACGATTTGGAAACTTTGGATTTTCAAACCCTTCTGGTTGTGCCATATAGATATCTTCATCTAGATAACCATTTAAGAAGGCAGTTTTCACATCCATTTACCAAATCTCATAGTCATAATACGCTGCTATAGCTATGAGAATCCTAATAGCTTTTATGTCTGCTACAGGAGAAAAGGTCTCCTCGCAATCAATTCCAAAAGTTATAGTAAAACCTTTAGCAACCAGACGAGCCTTATAGGTGTGTGCATTTCCATCCATGTCAGTCTTTATTTTGTAGAGCCACTTACTCCCAACTACCTTGGCACTAGGAGGAAGGTCTACTTCAATCCAGACTTAATTATCTTTCATGGATTGTATTTCCCCATTCATAGCAACTTTCCATTTATCCCTTTCAGGACTATTAATGGCAGCTCTATAACTAGTAGTTTCATTAAGATCCCCTAGTATAGTTTCCTCAACCTCTACATTAAGACATAGACGCTCAGGAGATTTCACATGTCTAAAAGACCTGTGAATGGGAACTACTTCAACTTCCGGTGGAGGACCCAGACTTTCAGGTTCTACAGGAAGTGTGCTAGTGTTTTCTGAAGGTAATGCATTATCTTGATCATATTCTAGATCATAGATTCTCCCACTGACTTCTTGAGATACAAGATCTTTTTCAAGAAAGTCTCCATACCTAGCAACAAACACTTTGTTCTCAGGTGGGTAGTAAAAGTAGTAACCCATTGCTTCCTTTGGATATCCTACAAAAATGCACTTTACAGATCTTTGTTGGAGTTTATCTGGTGAGTCACATTTAACATACGCCTCACAACCCCAGACCTTTAAATAAGAGAAGTTCGGAGCTTTTCCAGTCCATATCTCATATGGTGTCTTATCAACCTTCTTTGTGGGAACCATATTTAAAATACGAACAGCTGATTCAAGAGCATGGTCCCAAAAAGACAAATGAAGATTAGTAAGATTATACATTGATCGAACCATGTCCAACAATGTACGATTCCTTCTCACAGATACACCATTTTGTATTGGAGTATATGGAGATGTGAGATTATGGACAATTCCATTCTCAGTTAAGAAATCTTTAAAATCTTGACTAAGGTATTCACCACCTCGATCAGAATGAAGAGCTTTAATCTTCTTTCCTAATTGCAACTCTACTTCTGTTTTGAAAATTTTAAATGTTTCAAACACCTCATGTTTATGTTTAAGTAAATAAACATAACCATAACGGCTGAAATCATCTATAAAAGTTAAGAAGTAAACAGCACCTTTCCATGACACATGTCTAAGTGGTCTACACACATCAGTATGTATCAAATCAAGTAGATCTGAAGCTCTTTCCATATTGCTATGAAAAGGTTCCTTAGTCATCTTCCCAGAAATACAAGACTCACACTTATCAAATGACTCATCATTGATATTTTTCAAAAGCCCATCTTATTGCAGCTTTTGCATGCGAGCCTTGCCTATATGGGCAAGTCTACAGTGCCAAAGGTAAGAAGAATTCAAGTCATACTTCATTCTCTTACTAATGCTATACATTGAATTATTATTATTGGACATACAATCATTCATATCAATTTCAAACACACCATTCACAGCAACAACATTGATGAGGCGAAAAGTGTACCGATTTTAAGGGGTCGTTTAAGCCCCAATTCGTGTTTATTTGATCAAATATTGCCCTAAATCGTTCCTTTTGTCATTTGGGTACTTTTGGAGAGAAATCTGGAAAAGGAAGCATTTTGGACGTTTTTGGAGCATTAAAGTGAAGAAAACGGCAAAGTCTCAATTTTTCTTGCTGGGAACAGTACCTGATGGCGTCAAGATCTTCTACATGACGGCATCAAGAGTTACAAAAGAGGTGGAAGTGGAAAATACACGTGACGGTCTAGAGAGTTTTCAAATATAGGACCTGACGGCGTCACCAAAGCCGTCAGGGTCAATACACTAGTGACGCCCCAGAAGATTTTTACACATGACGGCGTCAAAATCAGATCTAGGCAATACGATTTTTATTAAGGCGGCGAGTTGACGGCGTCACAATCCAATACATGACGCCGTCACGCTATGTTATCTATATATAGTTTTCCAAATTTCATTCATTAGTGTGCAACTTTTGAGGGAAAAACCCTAGGCTGGATTTTATCACTTTTTCAAGGGTTCCAACCCCTTGAATCTTTCATGTTCAATTAAAGATAAGTATTCTTCCAAATCATTCAATATGTCTATGTGTTGTTTGATTATATCTTACGCTTGTCTTCTATTTAACATGCTAGGCTAGATTTTCTTGTGTTTGCTTAGATGTAGTGAAACCTAGATGTTAATTATGGGTTGATTGCTTGTTTATAATTGTTACGGATGATTGTATTCGATGTTAGGCTTAAGAAAACTGGCAGACTTCCATTGGTAACTTGCTTGAACATCTTAAGAAACATGATCGGAGGTGTACTATGATTTTTGGTTGCATTTAATGCGTAGGAGAATTCTAATGATCCCATGTTAGGAGCTTCTAACGGCTCGACATAGGAATGAAGTAGGATCCTATAGAGTTAGGGAATATTGTACACGGCCCTACGACTAGTATTAAGGAATATGACCCGTCATCCATGCAATTGAAACAAGTAATTAACCTGTAAAAGATATCTAGGGAGTAATGAAATCTAAGTAAACACTACTTTCCTCATTATTGTTACCACCACATTAGTATATTAGTTTTTTCATTTCTTTTATTTTATTTTGATTGCATCTTTAGATTAATTGGGTTAGTTGGCTAGCAACTAATTCCGCCCACTCCTTCAAAACCCGAGATTTTTACTTGCTTTCATAAAATTATAAAAATACAAAAAGAATCATCCCTCACCTCTAGACTTAGTTTAGTAGACTTTCTAATCCTAGCGACACTATTCCGGAGTTGAACGATCAATCCCTCGGTACTTGTCACTATACTATACTACAACGATCAGGTACACTGCTTGGTGGGGGTTGTAAGCTTCTCAAGATCCCTTGAGAGGTAAAACCTTTTGTGAGGGCGGAATCCCACGCATCAAGTTTTTGGCGCCGCAGCCCGGGGAATAGTTATTGTCTAGGTTAGGATTTCTTTTTATTAGGTCTACTTGCTAGATTCCTTTCTAGTAAGACTTTATTTTTATTTTCTAGGTTTTCTTTAGTCTATCTCATTTCTTCATGTCTTTGTTCGTAACCTTTACCATCCGACATCATGGAAGGTGGTAACATCTTTGAACCCATCAACCCACCACAACAAAACCACCCATAAAACCCACCACTAGCGAACCCACCTCCTAGGCCCCGAACTTTAGGAGAGTATTCCCATCCTAGCTACCAAGGCTATCGAAACACTATTGAGCTCACTCAAGGAGCCAATGTGTCCCCCTTGCGATCCGACACCATCCGGTTGGTGCAAAGCGGATGTGCATTCCATGGACTTCGTTCCGAAGATCCTAACCAAAATCTCAAGGATTTCCTTAAAATCGTAGATTCCATAGACCTTGATGTTGTAACTAGAGAGTCGACCCAATTACGCCTATTTCAATTCTCTCTACGTGATCAAGCTAGTCAATGGCTTGAATGTTTACCCGCGGGATCCATCACCTCATGGGATGATCTCACCACTCGTTTCCTTGCTCAATTTTTCCCACCGAGGAGAACTACCAAGCTTAGAAATGATATCTTGGTGTTCCAACAACGTCAAGGTGAAACTCTATATGAAGCATGGACTCGTTTCAAGGACTTACTCCAAAAAGTCCCTCATCATGGCATAGATCTTTGGCTCCAAGTCCAAATCTTCTATGACCATATTGATCTTTCCACAAGGTGAACCATTGACCAATCGGTCGGTGGCAAGCTACGTGATCTAAGTGCGGAAGAATCATGGGAACTCATAGAAGATCTTGCTCTCTATGACAACGAAAGTTGGAATGATCCCCGTGATTTGAACAAAACGGTCAAGGCGATATCTTTGCCTTCGAACAATTCTAGCACTCCCGACCATAGGATCATGGAACTTGAGGACCAAGTCAAGTTTCTCATGAAATCTAACGAAGCTCCTAAGCCTTCAAGCCAAGTGAACAAGATCACTTCTTCATGCGAATTATGTAGTGGTCCCCATGACATTCGTGATTGCGTGGAACTCCCCGGACAAGCTTTTGTGGATTACGCATCCTCGCGTATCGACGAAGCGGGAGATAAGTGGTACACTTTCAAACCCGAGCCAAACCCTTACGGTGATTCCTACAACCCTTCTTGGAAAATCACCCGAACCTTAGGTGGAAACAAAACCAAAGCATGCCCCAAAACAATTCTTTCAATCCACCTAATCGTTACCAACCAAACGGTCCACCCTAACCGTACTTTCAACAACAATCCTTCCAATAACTATGGTAGTACCAACAATCTTGAAGGGTTGATGTCCAAGTTTATGGCATATCAAGAAGCTCGCATAGCTAAGTTTGAAAATGAATTCAATCAACAACAAACGGAGATGACCAATTAGATTGACAACTTGTTGAAAGCCCTCAACAACCAAGTGCTAACTACACCTAGAAAGGACACTAAGGACACTAATAGCGGAATCCAAATTAAGGACCCTTCGTCATCCATACAAGTCCATTTTGTCAACGTTGTCACCATTAAGCCAATAGATAAGAATATAGAAGAAAGTGACAAGGATGAAGTTGGAATAGAAACCGGGACTAAGGATGAGATTAAGGAGGTTGAGGATATTAAGGAAGAAAAGTTAGAAGAAGTAGAAAACGTAGAAGAATACTTTGATAAGTTACCCACCAAGGAAGAACGGGAATATCACAATGATCTATTCGATGATCCCGAGACACCATACATCCTTGGTTCACCCCTTATTAAAGTAGGTGATCCTTCTAACATCAACATACCATGCAACATTGGGCATATGCATGTGTGGAAAGCGTACATCGATCTTAGGTCTCCTATAAACATCATGACTAGGACCTATTATAATTGGGTAATGAAGAAGCAACTTGGATATAGGATGATGCCCAACACGAATCGGATGAGCAACTTTGTAGGAAGAATGAAAGGATTACATGTATTTGTAGGAAACTTCACTTATGTTACCGACTTTGTGATTGTAGAAGATATTCGTCCGGTAATAGATGGTTGCCTAAGTCAAGTAGTGTTCGGAAAACCATTTGTTGAAGCCTCTAAGATGAGTTATGACCCGTCCCTAGGGATAGTCAGATTCAAGGAAGAGAACGATGAGATTTCTTACCAAATGCCCTATAAGATTGAACAATACCGCCTTCTATCAAACATAGAAAAGGAACACAAGCAAGCGGTTTATTATAGGAATGATGATGATAGACGTAGAGGAGTAGATTATGTCATGAGTAGAATACTTGGTTTCTACAAGGAATGTTTGCAACTAGGTCCGGAATACAAAACTAACATTGGAGATGACCTAGAAAATGAGACCAATGATGAGGTCACGTGATAGCCCATGACCTTGAGTCTAGCTACAAGACTCATAAAAAAAGAAAAGCGCTTCTTGGGAGGCAACCCATGTTTTGTGTGATTTTTATTTGTTTGATTGTTATTTTTTTCCGTATGCATGCGTTATTTTTATTGTTGGTAGATCATGTTTCAAACTAAATTGTGAAAATTCTTTATTTTGTCATTTAACTTCGTCTTAACTTCATATATAGGTATTTTGCAAAAGCTAAGTGTAAGGGGAAACCCCAAATTTGTTTATAAGAACGAAATTGATCATGATTCGCCACAATATTAAATAAACATGTATATTAGTATTTGGTAGAGTCAAATGCTTGTATCGAGTCATAATGATGTTTTGCAGGATTTTCCAGGAAGTAGGACATAAGTTTTTCCAGAAATTTTCCGGAAACTTAACATAAAGATTCTGCAGGTCACTTCTGACGGCGTCAGGAGTTAACTCCTGACGGTGTCATGTGTAAAATTCTGGAAATTTTGCGAGTTTTGTTTTTCTAACAGAGTCTTAAAGTTTTTGTTAATTCTTTAGTTTTATAAACTCCGGGAAATCTGCAAACATTCATTCCACAAGCATTATATCTTAATTTGTTTTCTAGGACTTGTTAGTATATATAGATTGCTGCCAATTTTACGCAAGGTTGCCTTGTTTGTTTTCTCAGGTTTAATAGGTTATTTATGACAAGAAGATAATTTATATTACTGGAAGGGAAGCTTTGAATGTTCATTTTCTTGGAGGAAGATCTAACCTTGTTGCCACACTATCCACACCGAACGAATCAGGGGAGTATTTGTTTTCATTCTTTTACCTGTTTTACTTTTACATCCTTTAATTGAACATTGAGGACAATGTTCATCCTAAGTGTAAGGGAGGGTAAATGATGATACCTTATAGGGTACACTTGCACTTGAGTTTGTTTGTTTGATGGTAGGTGTGTAATAAAACTAAGAGAAATACTTGTTAGTGTAATTTTAGCGCCAAATTTAAATTTTTTTACAACATTTAGGAGTGAAACTTTAGCCTTAGCAAGCGTCTCATGGATAGGAGTTGTATAACTAGCACAAAACCGTACCATTCAGAAAAATTTTTCACCCAAATATTTGAGGTTCGCTTTTAGATTTGATAGGAAAAACATTCATTATTAGTGCTTATGAGTGTACCGGTAGCATTTAGATTCTAGAACTTGCGTTAGTGATGCATCCCGAGACCGCTAGTGAGACTACATTCGTGTAGTAGGATTTACTACATGATAAGAGGCATTATGATCACCCTTGTGTTAAACCCGTATCATAATTACTTGACCATTTAAGTCATATTACTTGGCTAGTAAAGTCAATTAATTTTTCCCACACCTTAGCGTTGTACTCATTTTTAGTACACGAAACCCCTAGTACAACCCTTCGAGCCTATCTTTTTGTTTCTAACTTTAAGCATCTTACTTAAAGGAAGAATTTGTTACAACCCACCCAAATGTGCAACCAAATCGCCTTAGCCTTCCGTGTATGCACTCATCTTTAGTGCATTATTGTTATTTGTTTAAACCCTTAGTTAATTATCTAATTGATTACATGGTTGCTAAGTCGAGTCATATCTTGTACATATTGTTTTGGGACGATTGGGACTCATGGGTATAGTACTTGTGTTATGGAGTAATGGGGAAGAACATCATTTATTACCCCCATATGTGCGTTAATCTTAAAAAGTACTCCAAGTGTTTTGATTATCTTGATTCGAGTCATTAGAATAGTTTATTGTAAAGTATGTAAAAATTCAAATGTAAGGGGAATGTACATTCCCTATGATGTATTATTTTGGATGGTATGGCAAGAGTGTATGCAAAAAAAAAAGAAAAAAAAAAGAAAAAGAAAAAAACATACGGACTATCATCTCGTTTCATTCTATGTTTATTTTATGTTTTTGTTATTTTTTTTTTCATCAGCTTAAGTCGAGTCTAGTCTTGGCTTAGCAACGCCATATTGTACATGTAATTAACCAAGATGATTAACTCGCCACCAGTAAATATTGCCTTTATCCAACAAAATCGTGTATTCCATATCCCTACACCTAACGTTATAATCTTTGATAGTTTATCCTAGGTACTTACGCCAAGTAATGGAGGTTTGATCCTTTCCCAAACCTATGGTAATCTATTTTGCTATGACAGGTAGTGATAGATGTTTTCCATTTCCATATTGTGATATATACTTTATTACAGCCGAGAGATGTGAGTATCTAAACACCATTTGTGAGGTGCTAGTATATGACCTCCGTGCTTGTCTTTGGTCTTTAATGGAATGATTATTTGTTATAATTACTTTTATATTAGTGTTAAATGACCCCTAACTTGTATTTTGATTAGAATAAAAGCGTATTTGCTTGAGGACAAGCAAATCTCAATTGTAAGGGTATTTGATGAGGCGAAAAGTGTACCACTTTTAAAGGGTCGTTTAAGCCCGAATTCGTGTTTATTTGACCAAATATTGCCCTAAATTGTTCCTTTTGTCATTTTAGGTACTTTTTGAGAGAAATCTGGAAAAGGAAGCATTTTGGACGTTTTTGGAGCATTAAAGTGAAGAAAATGGCAAAGTCTCAATTTTCCTTGCTGGGAACAGTACCTGACGGCGTCAAGATCTTCTACATGACGGCGTCAAAAGTTACAAAAGAGGTGGAAGTGGAAAATACACGTGACGGTCCAGAGAGTTATCAACTATAGGACCTGATGGCGTCACCAAGGCCGTCAGGGTCAATACACTAGTGACAGCCCAGAAGATTTTAACACATGACGTCGTCAAAATCAGATCTAGGCAATACGATTTTTATTAAGGCGGCGCGTTGACGGCGTCAGGATCCAATACATGACGCTGTCATGCTATGTTATCTATATATAGTTTTCCAAATTTCATTCATTAGTGTGCAACTTTTGAGGGAAAAACCCTAGGCCGAATTTTATCACTTTTTCAAGGGTTCCAACCACTTGAATCTTTCATGTTCAATTAAAGATAAGTATTCTTCCAAATCATTCAATATGTCTATGTATTGTTTGATTATATCTTACGCTTGTCTTCTATTTAACATGCTAGGCTAGATTTTCTTGTGTTTGCTTAGATGTAGTGAAACCTAGATGTTGATTATGGATTGATTGTTTATTTATAATTGTTACGGATGATTGTATTCGATGTTAGGCTTAAGAAAACTGGCAGACTTCCATTGGTAATTTGCTTGAACGTCTTAAGAAACATGATCGGAGGTGTACTACGATTTTTGGTTGTATTTAATGCGTAGGAGAATTCTAATGATCCCATGTTAGGAGCTTCTAACGGCTCGACATAGGAGTGAAGTAGGATCATATAGAGTTAGGGAATATTGTACACGGCCCTACGACTAGTATTAAGGAATATGACCCGTTATCCATGCAATTGTAACAAGTAATTAACATGTAAAAGATATCTAGAAAGTAATGAAATCTAAGTAAACACTACTTTCCTCATTATTGTTACCACCATATTAGTATATTAGTTTTTTCATTTCTTTTATTTTATTTTGATTACATCTTTAGATTAATTGGGTTAGTTGGCTAGCAACTAATTTCATCCACTCCTTCAAAACCCGAGATTTTTATTTGCTTTCATAAAATTATAAAAATACAAAAAGAATCATCCCTCACCTCTAGACTAAGTTTAGTAGACTTTCTAATCCTAGCGACACTATTCCTGAGTTGAACGATCAATCCCCCGGTACTTATCACTATATTATACTACAACGATCAGGTACACTGCCTGGTGGGGGTTGTAAGCTTCTCAAGATCCCTTGAGAGGTAAAACCTTTTGTGAGGGCGCAATCCCACGCATCAAACATTAAAATAAAATACATCATTTAAAGAAATAGAAATTTTATTGCCATCAATAGTATGAGTAAAACCAAGATCCAACAAACATGAAAACCAAACAACACCTCTAACAATAGAAGGTGAATAATGACAATTGTTTAAAATCAGTACTAAACCAGAAGGTAAAACTAAATTAAACACTCTTATGGCTTTAACTACTACTTGTGCTCCATTGCCCACTTGCATAAATTGCTCCCCATAAGATAGTCTCCTTTCCTCTCTAAACCCCTGCAGTGTATTACAAATGTTAATACCACATCCAGTATCATATACCCAGGAATTTAATTTATGTGATAAAGTAAATAATTCAATAACAAATAAGTTACCTGAAGTACTGGCGCCCACGTGCCCAGTCTTCTTAA
>JARVZY010000466.1:0-25675 GCA_030686995.1 Artemisia argyi
GCATTAGCGTTCCCGTTGCGAAGCTCACTTTGTTGTTTTCCGAGCATCCACTTCTTTGGAAAACAGTTTCACTTCTTTCAAACCATTGAGCTAATTCCGACACTCCTTCAATTCCTTTGAAATACGTCGGTTGACATGCTATAAAGTCTTTGTAGGTGCAGTAGCGGGGTGCCGGTGCATTTCCGTCTCTATTACGGTTTTGTTCAGCTAAAATGGCATTAACGCCGTCAGCGATTGCTTGCTGGATTGCAGCCGGGGTCATAACTTCGGGGTTTGCTGGTGCGGCGTTCGTGGTTGTTCTCCTAGTCCTAGCCATATTGCTATGAAAGAAGGTATATTATTAGAACATTTATAATAATCTTATCACGTTGAAAATACATATCGAGTAATGAATAGTTAAATATAGGTCGTAGTTACAATGATTCAATCATCGTAAGTTTTTGTATGTTGGGATAACATACATAACGAATAAGTTTGACCTGTATGAACCAATAAATTACGATATAATGTAACGTAAATAAAGATAAAATAAACTTCCATAAATCAATGTCACGGTGTTACAACACTTATTTGTACTTGTGCAAATGTTTACAAAACACGACAAGATATTCTTATTTGTAGGACATTGATTTTTCTTAATAAGATGGTGGTCTCATGGTTTTCCTAAGGCCTTGTCTAGGCGGTTTTGGAGTTCTTGAATGGCAGTGGACATGGTTTCCATGGTTTGATCTCGAGCTCTTTCCCTTTCTCGAGCTTCTAGCAGGGCTTGCCTAAGGCGTAGGTTTTCAGTGTTGATTCTCTCAATTTCTCTGTCTAAAGTTCCCAATGCTATTTCGGTTGAAGTGTTAGCCCCACAAAGAGCTCCTATGAATTCCATTGATTCCCAAAATAGAGAATCCAACTTTTCGACTTTATCCTCTACTGCAAGATGACCAATTATGAGACTGTTCATGTCATCTTCAAAGGTTTCTAGAAGT
Organism: Artemisia argyi; assembly: GCA_030686995.1. NCBI lineage: Eukaryota > Viridiplantae > Streptophyta > Magnoliopsida > Asterales > Asteraceae > Artemisia > Artemisia argyi. The sequence continues at coordinate 978 of JARVZY010000466.1, forward strand.
TCCTATGGAATCTTGTTGAGTATACTCGCGATGGAATCAAGTCGGTCTTCGTGGCGAACCATTCTTGCAGCTAACAATGGTATGGTATGGTGTATGGGTTCCCCAGTGACTGGCAGTATTCGGGAGGTAGAGTAAGAACTTTCCCCAAGTTCCCTTGTTGTTGGTGTTCCTTCTTGAGATCTCCAATATCGCATAATGGGCAATAAGAAAGACCATTTACGAGCATCTGCCCGTTTGTGGGTCCTTCGGCGACTACGGTGAATACTAGATTCTGAGGCGGTTGGGCGGATTGGGTAAATCTTTCGGTGGGGTGGTAGAGGGACACTTTGGTAAGGTACTGGTGGTGATGCTAGTGGAGGTGATACTATAGGTGATGGTGTTGGTGGTACAGTAGTAGTTTGGTTGTAGAAGATAGTTGGTACTGGTGGTATTACTGGTGGTGCAGGTGGTGATGGCACAACTGATTCAGGTGGTATGACAAGAGCTGGTGCTGGTACAGCAGTACTTGCTTCATACGGCTGAAGTTGTCTAATTTGCCTAGATCGGCGAATCGGACCAGATGTTGCCAGAGGAGAAGCCTCTGTGTCAGATGCTGGCAGAAATTGCTGGCTTTGCATGTATCTGTCGGTAGCAGGAGACATAGGCATAGGTGAGGTAGCATAGGCTGAAGTAACATCTTCAGTTCCTGAGTTTGAGGACAAGCTGATAGGGTGGGTGTTCGAAGACATGATATTGTAATAAATTTCCCGATTAGTAAATGTAAGCATAATTATAACCAATTTAAAAATGCTATAAAGGTAAATAATACTTTTTACCAATTACTGGGATGCGTAGGCACGAAGGGCGTAGGATGGTATTTTATGAAAATTTTGTCCCGTTTAAAGTGTAGTTATAGTCCAATGTTCCAAAAACACTTGGTTCACTATAACCGTAGCTCTGATGCCAATCTTTAACACCCCCAAAATCGATCAATACAGCGGAAGACTTAAAATGTCAGCGGAAGACTTTTGGGGTATTATATTGTGGATCTTTCGTCACAATTATAGGAAACGATTCAAGTGATCGTTTTAAGTTTTATTTAAAATACCAAATATTCATAATTTCAAGAGAATTCGTTATTCAACAACAAGTTTTATTTAAAGAGAAATAAACATTTCTTTATTTGCCCACTTCGTGCCGTTGCCATCCATTCCATTTAGTTACCTGAGATAAACATGCTAAAAGTCAACAAAAGTTGAGTGAAATTCATAGGTTTATATTTAAGAGTTTGAACACAAGAGATAGATGTTTATTGTAATATCGATACAAATAAACAAGTTAGAAAATCACATTCATTATTGCATTAAGCTCATGACACTCAACGATTCAACAGACATCAATATTTTCATAATAATGATGTAAATATTTTAACTTGGTAAACACGATTTTACCTATAACGTACTAAGTCCGCACGATCGGACTTACTTTATCTTTTAGCCACGAACAACGCAGTCACGATACATCTACCCGCGTTAGGCCGTGCGTTCGGACATCTTCGCAGATTGGCGCCATGAGCGCACTGTCACGTACAGGCACCACGATGCTAGTCAATCGCCATGAGCGCACTGGACGAAAGCCGTGGTCCTCTGCGATTATCCACAAAATGTTAGAGTCTATGCGGTCACGATAAATCTATCTGCGTCTGTGCGTGCGAAACTATTAGTCGCGGTCATGGTACGTCCATCCGCGCCATTGTTTTATTATAATAAAAAAGAAAAATCGCCATGAGCACACTGCGTTCGTAGATTAGCTACGCGCTACTTCTCTTATATAGTTTGTAAAACCTCACGATAGGTATAACTTGCACTACTACTTCTCTTATGTGTTAATTATATATGCTATATGCTATACTTTTGCTACGCGCTAATCTTTTACTTCATTACGTTTTATATGTTGCGATTTGCGGCATATACTTTTAATATTTGCATTAAGTGTTTTTCAGGATTTGAATAAATAAGTTTAATGCTCCTACACGAGTAGCACCATCAAACTTGGGGGGCTACCAGGGTATACCACTGTTTTCGTACAAGTCACGCAGGCATATTTGGAAGCAGATCGTACGTAAGAGGTATTGGAAGCCCGGTACAAAGACGGATTTAAATATTCGCATCATCTTGCCGTAGGGGAGACGTCCTTTGTCGGTTGTAAAGACGAATGTAATGTTCGCAAACAGCGCGCACCTTTGTTGCGCACTGCGTACATCCTTTGTTGTGCACAGCGCGCACTTCTGTCACAGAAGCACATCTTCTGTTGCACCATGTTGCATCGCTACTGGTACAAAAGGTACGCCCTTACCCAGGATACAACATGCAGAATCCACCTTCACAATTGTGAGACAATCACAATCGCAATCCCATTGCGCACTGTCGCATGTGGGCTGCGCAGTATGGTCCGTCCCATGTGCACACAAGTTGCGCACACATGGGCCATGTCGTCATGGTTGATTGAGCCTATGTGGACGTATGGTCCGGACTGGACCCTACATGGGCCAGGCCCGACAGACAGCGGCCCACTCTACACCTAAACCCTAATTCCATGCCTATAAATACATGGCTGGAACCCTATTCTTAGACACAATACAACAGGTTACCCTAAACCTAACTATTATATGCTACCGCGCATCAATACTAACTTGACCGTTGGAGGTGGATCCCGGGGCTACGGCCTCGGGTCCACTCCTAACGGGTTCTCTTTGTTGACAGGTCTATTTAGGGCTTGAGAAGGCGACTAACGGCCCAAAGAGAGGCGTTGAATCAGTCCGCGTCAGATTATGCATCAACACCATAAATGATAATAGTTACAATCTTTCTCCTCTTCGAACTTTCACATGTCGATACATCAATTCACCATAAAAATGTTCTTCATACTTAGCACATTGGCTAACAACATATCACATAACTTTCTTTATTCATAATAATATATAGCACATTTGCTATAATTGTCACCTTACAGTTGCGATGACTTTTTTTTTTTTTTTTTTTTTTTTTTTTTTTTTTTTTTTTTTTTTTAAATACATCTCCCCCACACTTCGCATAAGCATTACCACAAATAACAAAGTGTGTCTAACTCATAAACATAAAAAACAATCCAACATACCAAGCAACTAGCAACCCACCATTTAGACTTTGACAAGGGGTAAGGCTAAGGTTTAATGTGTAAAATATTTTTGTATTTTTCTGGATTTACCAAAATGAAAAGGATGGATCAAAGGGTTTAACTAGGGGTATCTAGCTCTAAAGATAAACGCTAACAAATGGGTTCCAAATACGAGGATAACTAACTGATGTGATTAGCAAAAATTTGTTTTGTAAACGGATGGCCATTTGGTTTTATATCCTAAGTTTGCCTCTTATCATTTGAATATATCCTTATCATTCGAAAATGATTTAACCGTAATGCATAACAAGTACAAGTTCTAGAATTAACACAACCACCGGCACACTCATAATGAAATATATAAATAGCATGAGAAACACTATTCATATAAAAAAAACTAATCCTCACAATTTATAGTAATAAGGGTATAAAATTGTGCTAACAAATGTTATCAATTCCGAGATGAATTGCTCTTTAAACTTAATTTATTCTCCAAAAATATCATTATTATTTACCATTGAATCAACCTTATTTTAACTAAAATATGAAGGGCGAACAACTTCTAGTTACTAAAGTTCACGACTCTAAAAAAACGAAAATTTTAAAAAATTAAAAATTATAAATTATGCAATTTTTCTATTTTCTTCCCTCCCCCACACTTAAGTTTTGCATTGTCTTGAATGTAATAAAAAAAATGACTTCAAAGTAATGGAAATGGAAAAATTTAGAAAATACCGGAGTTAAATACGGAATATGCATATTTGATCATAATAAGCAAATGAGTTTATCGACTCCAAACGTTGATCAACTATATGCTTCCGTAACAAAACCCCTGCAAGAAAACTGCAAACTATACGAAACAACTAAACAAACACAAACAAAAATATCTAAACGAAATAAGTAGAAAATTAAGTTACGTTATAAATCCTAAAAGAAATAGTTAAAGGTAGTGGAAATAGAAATAATTCGACACATAATTATTTTTAACACAAACCATAAACCATATGACGATCACTCGTCATCATCAATAATCCTTGTTGGGATGAACAAACTCGTCCTCGCTCTCATCTTCATCCTCATCATCGTCTTCATCCACCACTCGTCGCTTCTTCTTTCCAACTCTTGATGACGAATCTCCAACATCATAACTCGATCATCCAGGATTAAAACTTGATCCACCCACATTGACACCTGAACTACCATACTTGGGAAGTCTACCGTATGGAGGGTATGGCTCGGAAAATGGTGAATAACCAGGATAAGGGTAGGGGTATGGTCCAGGATATGGAAAATGTGGTAACGAGTATGGTGGAACATTTGGTGGGTTCTAGGGAGGTACCTCATAATTGGCATCTTGTGCCAAGTGTTGGATCATTGGCATGGAATAATCAAAGTTGTAATTATTCCTCATCATCATTGAATCTTTCCAAACTTCCCTACACTCAATCGCATTCAACTCTCGGTTCCAATCACCCCATCCCGAATCAAAACCACTTTGAGTATTCCCGGGAAAACTTCCCATTTGAGGTTGTGATGGTGCCTCCGCATAAGCTCCTGATTGCGCCCCCACACTTGGTTTAGTCCAAGGTCCCAAAGTCTTATTATTCCTATCCAATGCTTTTCCAAAACTAAAAGCATCCCATATCTCACTCTCCATCCTCACTTGACACTTCCTCAACTCATTCTCATTATAGTACCCAAGATTCTTAGCCAAAACGGCCATATAATGACCTCCACAATCATCACTTTGTTTCTTAATTCCCGGTGCTCTCTTAGAAAGATATTCGGCAATAATCCATGCAGCATTCCCATTCTTATCTTCCTCCAATAACTTCATCACCCATAGGTCCGGTTGACTTCATTTGTCTTGACTACCGCTCCTATGCAACAATCCCCAAGAAATCAACTTTTGTAAGACCTTCATCAACGGATTCCTAATCCTAGAAGAATTCCTCCTAAGACAAGTTAGATCACCAATTCTATTCCAATATGCATCAACACCCGTGTATTGATCATGATCTCTAGCCAAGCTCACAAAATGTGGTCCAAACAACCTATGATTAACCTCACTTTCCTCATACAAACCTAGGGCAACTGCAAAATTTGGCAAAGAGAAAGCATGTTCGTGCCCACACAATCTAAACCAAATACAAACATCCCCAAGAACATCATTCACCTTCCTATCAAAGTAAAATGTAGAAAAGAACTCCAAACACCATTCCTTGTAAACATCCTCACGTATACTAAAAGCTCTTTCCCAAGAATAATCTTCAAACTTATCCCCATCACCGGGATACACATAAATCATAGTCATCATGCTCCTCAATTGATCCTCACATTCATACTCCGCAAGCAAATCCCAATCAATCAATCCAGGCTTAGCAATCTTTCTCTCTCGAAGTTTTGAAAGATGTTCCCTATACGCATTCTTCTCATCTTTGCTTTGCACATGAGAAAACTTGACATTATCATTAGACTCCGGTTTCAAACTGAAAGTGATCCTCTTCCTCTCGTTCCTTTTCAAATACTTGTTAATAAGCGGGTTTCTTTGACTACGACCCAATCCTGTAACATTTCCCTGAAAGAAAACTCAAATTATGTTATTATAAAAGTATAAAAACTAATACCAATCAATTTAGAAACTAGAAAATGCGATTTCAAAAATGTCAAAAAATTTTCCGTAGCATCCATCTGATCGGATTGAGCTCCATCCGATCGAATGGATCTTTTGGCACACTCCTATCCGTTCGGTTGCAACTCGCAACCGAATCGGCTGGAGTTTCTGTTTACATAATGCATCATCAATCCATTCTAAATGTTTCCCAATCAATCCGAACTTCTTTCTAACTTGTAATCTACCGTTTTTGAGTGCTTCTAACATCTGAACTCTCCTATCAACGATTTGTAACATTTCCATGCATCAACCTAATGATCCTATGAAACTCAAGAACACCATCTACTAAAATTTTCCAATTTCGACTTTGCTAACATAACTCCATCTAATTTCTTCCTATAATCCATGTAGTTTCTTAACACTTCAATGACCGGTTTTTTTTCCATCAATTCACTAATTTTTGCTTCAAGATTCTCCAAGATAGCTTGTTTTTGCTCTTTGGTTAAGGTTTTGCTACTTTTTGGTGAATTTGATGGAGTTTTGGATGATGATGATGATGATTTGTTTTCTTTTTCTTTTTGGGTGGAGGGTTGGGTTAATTTGTTCAATGGTGTTTTGTTTCGGTTAGCCTTGCCCATCTTACAAATTTCATCCCTTCCTTCCTTTATCTTTTCCATACCTTCACAAACATCAACAAGCATTTCATTCACACCTTTTCCTTCTTCCAAATCACTTATGTTAATTCGTAACTCCCCAAGTGCGAAATCCAATGTACACTTGGTAGTCACAAGAAAATCTTTACCAAAGATAACCTCCGGTTCATCGGCATTAGTATATTCCACAACCACAAAAACAAATTTGAAAATGTGGCCATGAATGTTCACTCTAACTCCTTTCACTTTCTTCCTTCCATAATCTCCATAGTCAAGCCTAACAAAACCAAGCTTGTCAAATACTTCTTCCGAAATGTAATTGTCTCCATATTCCATGTTCAACTCCGCATCCCATGCTTTAACACCTTCCACCGTACAAGGTGTGGAATACCTCATGTGTGGAGCATCGAATTCCTTAAGTTGTGCTCTTGTGAAAACAACAACCTTCCTTTCCTTCTCCTTCTTTGGGTAACACATTTCATGTGGCAAGTAAGACACATTGTCACCAACAACCTCTTCTCCTTCTAAATCTAACTTAGCCTTTTCCAATATGCTTTCCAACTTTTCCAAGGAATCACCGGAATCCTTGAACATATCCTCCAAATTTTTCAAGTACGCCGAAATCTGACTTAAACTCTCCATTTCAACTTAAGCAATTACTAACTATAACATAACCATCAACAAAAACATCCAAATCATTAGCGTGAGGGTTAGTTGTAAGCAAATAACTCTTCATATGAAATAATAATAAGTAAATTAACAAACTAAAACACTTAGAATTGAAAATAAACTAGAAAATAAAAATGTTAAAATTTTTACCGTGGCTTCCATCCGTTCGGATGGACATCCATCCGATTGGATGGAACAATTTACCCATCTCCAACCGATTGGTTGGAACCCGCAATCAATTCGGTTGGAGCTTCTGAAACTATTTTATTTTTAGTTTTTATATATATATATAAAGACTAAAAACTTGAAAACTTTAAAAGCAACCATTGAATGTCTAATTAACTAAGACTAACTGTATTCTAAACATTGTAAAAGCATTAACTCTATTTAAGATTAATCAAAACATTAATAACTAATCATAATAACATCTTAAAACTAATAATTACTAATATTAATCATCTATTCATTAAAATTAATTAACTAAAAACAGAAAACTGAAAATTAAATGAACCAACAAGAATCCTAAAATTTTACCGTGGCCACCAACTGATCGGATGGATATTCATCCGAATCGGTTGGCTAAAACCAACTTTTTTTTTTTACCCTAAAAACTTTTAAATTCACAAATTACAATCAATTTTATTACTAAAAACTAAGAAATTAATCAAATCCCCGGCAACGGCGCCAAAAACTTGATGCGCGTTTTATTAGTCCAAGTTTTAAAATTTATAAACACGATTTATCCAATTATTTATTTATCACATACGAGCAAGTATACTCGTCCGATGTAATAAAGGTGGGTAAGTCGAGGTTGTCCCAAGGGATTTGATAGTTTTAGTAATAAGAAAAACGTTTGTTAAATAAGGGTTGTCAATCCAAATTTATGTAAATATCAATATCAATTTAAAAGAAACTCAATAAAGTAGGGTTGGATCAGTTGGAAAACCCCTTGCCTCTTAACCTAGGGGTCAAGGGTTCGATCCTCACTCCCTACAAAAGGCTGGAGGTCCTTTTCTACCTTAGGTAGAACCGGAAGCAGCCTCTCTACCTTAGGTAGGGGTATGGTTGTCTACGTCTCAACCTCCCCTATACACCGTGGAAGACGGTATTGGGACCCATAACCCGTGGAAGACGGTATTGGGAGTTACTTTACTTTTCTTTTTTCAATAAGAACTAAGCATATACCTGTGTATAATTCTTTGATTGGTAATTAGGAGTATCATGACAATTTAAGTATAAAGTTTGGTGTAAAACTTGTTATGATGCGCAACTAAAAATGAGTAGTTATACAATCTATGATGTATGTCATGTTTTAACTACCACTAAGAATTCTATCACCTAAATGACTCCTTTCGGACATATCAAATGAGTATGACAATTCTATAATCACATGGTTGTTTTGAGAATCAATTATTTTCTTATGAATTCCTACAAATCCTTCCGGTCCTTTTTCATGATGAAATCTTCTCAAATCCATTTTAACAAGTAAATAAGATGGGTGTCAAGCATCATATTCCATACTAATTCGTGCACTAATGTTTTGGAATAAAAACAAGTTGAAACTCCTTTCGGACCTATTTTTCCAAAGATTGTTTTTTCCAACAAATTAAGCAAGATTAGATGTTACTTCAACAAACTCATAAAATAGATATGTTTTCATGCATCACCTTTTTCATAAAAGAATACTCCGTAACCAATCACATCATACACACAAGTATATCACAAATTACTACATAACAATCATATTAAAACACAAGTAAATAAGAAAACTTTCATTAAACTCAATGTAACAATTGTTCATTATAAATATCAAGGTGTACCTAGCTTGAGAATTACAATGAATAAACTTGTGGAACTATAGCAACCACACTCCTCCAATTGTTCACTAACGTAAGTAAACAACTCCAAACTCGAACCAAGGCTTGAGACTCGAACTCAACACTTTTCGGACATTTTTCACAACACTTAGTAATCTTTCAGGCAATATAAGATGAATTAACAATATTTGCTGCAATACTTAGTTAGATATTTGATGGTACATATAGTCTAGACCCTAAGTAGTCATTATATAGCATAATAACACTTATCCTTCAAGTAAAAACGTCCCTCTTGAGTTATTAAGCAGAAACGATCAGCCACAAATGATTATGGGGAGTAAATCCGTCCATAAATGCAAGACTTGTAACAACAGTCACCTCCATCCGATCGGTTTGTCTCCATCCGATCGGATGGCACTCCTTGAGAACACTCCAACCGAATCGGATGCGGGTTGCATCCGATCGGTTGGACACTGTCTGGAAACTATTCTTTTGTCTTTTCTTTGTCGTTTTACGTTGCATGCATTGTCTTTCTTTGTGGCATGACTTTATTCATTAGAACTTGATATTTCCTTGATAAATATGTGTAGAAGACTTGTCTTTATCAAATCCTTTTGTCCATGCGTCGTTTCTTTCTTTCTTGATCTTCTTGAAACTCTCCAAGTGTGCATGATCACTTCATTTCTTCATCTTTTAATCATTTTTACTTGCTTTTGGCTATATTTGCATGCATAAACACTTTTCCACGATTAAGTAACAAATATATACAAATATGACCAATTTCCATGCGTAAAACAAACAATAACGCGACTAAAAACCTGTTAATTTTGAGCGTTATCACAGGATTAATATATCGATTGCACTTGCAATGACGTGCATGCTATGTGTTGAATACGAAAGGATGAGATCCTATGATGGTGTTCTAGAAAATGAAGTTGTGAAGTCCTAGTTTAAGAAAGATCCTAGATTCCATTAGTTGTTTGTTGTGGAGATGAAGAACTTTGTCAAACACATGATGTGTTTTTCACTTGAGAAGATATTGGTACAAACTAGTGATGTTGGGTTAAAAAAAAAGGCTTGAAACAGTTGTAGTTTTGTGAACCGATTTTAACTAAATTGTGTGTACCTATGTGTTGGTATTTTAGGGTGCAAAAAGCATGAGTAGATGTTCTTTAAATACATTTTGACAAAATACAAATATGTGAATGAATTTCTCTCCGCCTTAATCGGTGGACATCCAACATATTGTGTAATGCATCGTATAAAGATTGACGATAAAGTGTTTAGGAGGTTGAAGGTTAATGAAAGGTATGAGCTTAGTAATGCTTTTGCGGATGTCGGTTAGCATACAAGGAACTTCATCCACGAAGTCATGTAGTTCTTCTCTATCAATGCGAGATGATCGCATGACGAGGCATGTTGTTTTCTTAGAGAAGGTGGAAAAGATTAGAGTATTGTTATAGCTAAATAGTGAGGTAAGTGATTTTTGGAAAGCGGAAGCAATAATGCGATTTGAAAACAGGTTGATTGAAAGATACCCAAACACAAATTTCAAATCTCTAAGACTCAATCCTATTAGCATTAAAACTATATGCAAGTGAATGGAATACAGTTATGTGAGATGAGCATATAAAAGCTAGAACGATGTGAGATTGCAAATGATTAGTTCTCAATCCACTAAAAAAATTTGTTAGTGAGAAAAGATGTCAACAAGATATGAATAATAATGATAATAATAAAAAAAAGCTCTTATTCAAACAACACATTCGACAACTAGATATAAAGTTCACTACTTGAAAAAGGTCTATCCTTGACTCGCATTTTATGACGCACGCTAAAAGATGACGCGCAAATAGCAAAGTCATAAAATAAGAGTCATAAAGAGTAAATGTTTTATTGGGGATGACTCGTTTTCAGAAGCGTCATAATATAGGGTCATAATCAGTTAAAAACAATTGATTAAAAACACTCTTTTTACCAAAATCTTATATATGCTTCGTTTTTTTTCCCCAAAACACTTCCCTCTCAGTCTTCCCTCTCAATCTCTCAAAATTTCTAACACTAAAAATTTCTGAAAACCTAAAAATACTCCCGCTCTAACACTAAAAATTTCTTCCCTCTCAATCTCTCAAAACCTAATCAAACACCCCTCTCAAAACTCTCAAAACACTCCCGCCCTAATTTCCCATCTCAAACCCCTCTCTAATTTCCCATCTCAAAACACTCGACATTGCCCAAATTTGCCCTAATTTTGAAAGGTATGCCGTAATTTGCCCTAATTTTGTTTTATGTTTTCTGTTTTAATGTAGTTGTAGAGTTTTATTTAGGTTATAAAATCAATTTATTGATTTTTAATGTAGCACACCAGGTGTTTGTGAAAATGTAACTAGGTTTTTGTATCAGTTTTTTGTATCATTATTTTAATGTAGCACCTCATGTAAGTTAACTGTAAATAATGTAACATGTTAGTGACTGGGATAGGATTAAAGTGTCAAATGATTAAACTGGTGTTTGGGGTTCTGGTGTCAAATGATTAAAACCAGTCAAATGATTAAAGTGTTAGTGTTGTGGGTAAACTGGTGTTTGGGGATCTGGTTTAACTAGGTTATATCTATGATTGTGATTATAGCTGATTCAGTGAGGATGAGATTAATGGGCTTATAAGTACTTAAAACCAGTCAAATGATTAAAGTGTTTGATAGATGGGAAGTGCAGCCTGTGTTCTTGTTTAACATGTATATATAGGCCTCATGTAAGCTGGTGTTTGTGGTTATCTTTTTCTGTTTTAGTTTAATAAGGTTGGTATCAGACTTGACACTTACACGAGATGTTTTCTGTTTTAGAGTTTTTAGGTAATGGATAAATCTTGGATTTTGTCTGATAGATTATCAATCGCATACGAGGAAGGTGTGAATGCCTTTTTAGAGTTTGCACAACACAATAACCCAAATTCCAATGCCATTCCGTGTCCTTGTGTAAATTGTATCAATTTGTGTCACACTTCCATCAAAAACGTGCGTTATCACATGTTTAAACACGGTTTCGATGAGGATTATATTGATTGAACCTTCCACGGAGAAAATTCATCTACAGATGAAGCTGAATGCCCTAATGAGTCTAGATCTCCTGAGTTCGACTACACAAAGGAGATGCTACATGACGCCTTCACATATGCAGAGAATGAACCTAATTTATTGAAGTCACTCCTCAAAGAATGCGACAAGCCACTGTATGAAGGGTCTAAGTATAATGCACTAAATGGATTGCTGAAATTCCAACATTTGAAGGGTCAATTTGGCTGGTCTGATACAAGCTTTGATGCTTTATTGGGCGAGCTAAATGATGTTTTGCCTTCAAATAAAACAATCCCTAAGTCGATATACGAGGCCAAGAAGTTGCTAAAAGGAATAAGCATAGAATACATTAAGTATCATGCTTGTGAGAATGATTGTGTCTTGTTCTGGGATGAGCACAAGGATGCTTCTCAATGTCCAACTTGTGACATTTCTCGATGGAAGGAGAATAGCAAGAAGGTGCCGAGAAAAGTTGTTTGGTATTTCCCGCCCATTCCTAGATTTAGAAGAATGTTCTTGTCACCAGAAACCGCACATGACCTAACTTGGCACACGCAAGGTAGGGTCAGTGATGGCAAGCTAAGACATCCTTGTGATTCCCCATCTTGGAAGCTTGTTGACGACAAGTACTGGAAAGAATTTGGAAAGAAAGATAGGAATCTGAGATTAACCTTCTTCGCGGATGGTATAAACCCTCATAAGTCATTAAGTGCAAAGTATAGTTGTTGGCCGGTTACCCTAGCAACATACAATCTGCCTTCTTATTTGTGTATGTCGAGAAAGTTCATGATGTTGACTCTACTGATATCAGGTCCAAGGCAACCTGGTAACAATATTGATGTCTATTTGGCCCCACTAATAAAGGATCTGAAAGAGTTGTGGAAACCTGGCGTTAAGACGTATGATGCTTATAAGAAACAGTTCTTCAATCTAAAAGCAGTCTTACTTTGGACTATAAATGACTTTCCCGCGTATGGTGACCTGTCGGGGTGTGTTACCAAAGGTTATAACGCGTGTCCAGTATGCTCAGAGGATACCTACTGACAATGGTTGCCAAAATACAAAAAAAGTATGCTTCCTCAGGCATAGAAGATTCCTCCCACTTACACATCCTTTTCGCAAAAGAAGAAAAGATTTCAATAATGAACCAGAGAGCAATGTTATGAAAAAACCGAGATCGGGTGAACAAGTTTACAACTATCTAGAAGGTTTTACGACTAAATGGGGGAAGGAGAAAAAGGCAAAGAAGGAAGTTATCTGGAGGGCGTTGAAGAAGAATAAATCAAAGAAGAAAATGCCACGTCAGCAGAGAAGGCCAAAAAAGAAAAAAGAAACTATTGATGCGAGATCGAAAGTTTGGCGTAAAAAATCAATCTTTTTTGAACTAGAGTACTGGAAGCATTTGCTTGTTCATCATCAGTTAGATGTTATGCATATAGAAAAGAATGTATGTGAGAGTGTTTATGGGACGTTACTGAATTTTCAAGGCAAGACGAAGGACGGTTTAAAGGCACGACAAGATCTTGAGGAGTTAGGGATTAAGACTGTGTTAATAAGTCAACCAAAGGGGAAGGGTCATTATCTGCCGCCTGCCATATACACATTAAATAGCGAGGAGAAACGCATGTTTTATGACACGTTGTCTGACATTAAAGTGCCTGATGGGTATTCCTCCAATTTCAAGTATCTCGTGTCTGATAATAATTCGAAGATGAATGGATTGAAGTCCAATGACTGTCACGTACTAATGCAACAGATTCTTCCTTTTTCAATAAAGGGGGTGTTAGACGTGAAAGTTAGGAAGACTATTATAAGCTTGTGTCACTTCTTCAACGAGCTGTGTAGTAAAGTAGTTGATGTTAGTAAGCGAGGCAAGCCACAAAGTGACATCGTAGTAACTTTGTGTTTACTAGAGAAGTATTTTCCGCCTTCGTTTTTCGATGTCATGATTCACTTGATGGTGCATTTAGTCAGAGAGGTGAGGTTATGTGGCCCAGTCCACTTTAGGTGGATGTATCCGTTTGAGAGGTACATGAAAACATTAAAAGGTTATGTACGAAATTATTATCGACCCGAGGGCTGCATGGCAGAATGTTATGTGGCAGAGGAAGCATTAGAATTCTGTTTCGATTCCTTGGAAAACATGAAATCAATTGGCAATCCTCATGATCGTGCTGATGAAAGAAACCGCACTGGTAAACCTTTATCGCAGGCTACCATCTGTGTTTTGAATTCTAAGCTACTTGATCAAGCTCATCTTTGTGTATTAGGAAACACCACCGATGTTGAACCATACATAAAGCAGCATATGTTAGAACTGAAGGATCTTAACCCGCGTCGAAATAATACATGGTTGCAGAACCAACAGAGTCGGACGTTTATTGACTGGTTTAAGAAAGAGGTTGAAAGGCGTTTGGCTAACGGGGAAAATACCGGTGATAGTGTTCATTGGTTGGCAAAAGGCCCTGATTATGCTGTTAGTAAACATACTGGGTATGCCATAAATGAGTATCAATTCCATGCAAAAGAGCGTGATGAATCTAAAACTACTCAAGGTAGTGGAGTATCTATAGTTGCAAATACTATGCAGATTGCTAGTGCAAAAGACTCCAATCCGGTGTACGGCGCTGTTACCTACTTCGGTCGTACATTGGAAATATGGGATCTTGATTATCGTACATTTACGGTTCCTGTTTTCATGTGTGAGTGGGTAGATAGTCGTGGAGTAAAAAAAGATGATTTAGGATTCACAGTGGTTAACTTTGATAGGCGTGGTCAACGGTCTGAACCCTTCATATTACCTAGTCAAGCAAGACAAGTTTTTTATGTTCAGGACCAACAAGATAGGAACCTGTCTGTTGTTGGCTTCACACCACATAGGATGCATAAGTATGGAGATAATGATGAAACTGATGATGTGTTTGAATTTGATGTTACACAAAATATTAACCTGTCTTTAGAAGACCTAGACGATTGTTTTAACTGTACGCGCTCGGATGATGAGGGCATATTCGTTTTAGATCATTAGTTTTTGGTATGAAATAACTGTTTATTTGTTAAAGTCTGTCAAGCATTAGTTATTATTTAAAGTTTTTGGTATGAAAATAACTGTTTATTTTAAACAGGTTGCTTTTTGGTAATAAAAGATGGCCTCAGACAGCGAAGAAGATGCAGTTTGTGGTTCTGGTTATGATTCGGACCGCGAAGAAGATGCTGGTTCTGGTTCTGATTCCAAATCGCATAGAGACCCGACAATAAAAGCGAAGGCGAATAAAAAAATAGTTGTTACTTATAATAAAAGAGGTGTGCCAACTAGACCGGGAGCCAAAAAACTGTCTACTTTTGAGGGATTGGTGGCAAGATCTATGGTTCTCATAACCTATGATTCTTGGTTGAACGTAGATAACGAAACAAAGGAAGCTTGTTGGCAATATGTTAAGGTAAGTATTTTATTATTTTATTCTAACTATGTTTTAGTTTTAGTATTTTATTCTAACTATGTTTTGATTCATTTTTTACATTTCAGACACATTTTGTACTTGACCAAAAGAGTCGGAAGCAAGTTCTCCAATCAATCGGGATAAAGTGGAAAAACTTCAAACATTATCTTTATAAGAAGTTCATTAAGCCACTAAAAGATGACAAGTCTAAGGAGGCCAAGAAGCAATTATATACTCCTCCTGAAAAGTATCCGTCTGTGTAAAAAAAAGACTGGAAACTTTTCGTATCACAAAGAATTAAGCCTTCGTTTGAGGTATTTGTTTAAGTTTCAAAAAACCGTTATTTATCACAAAAACAGTTACTAACATGTTAATTGTATATACTTATGTAGGCAATAAGTCAGAAGGCTTCAGCTAACCGTAAACTTAACAAGTACAACCATCGTTTGAGCCGAAAGGGATATTCCGGATTCATTTCTGAGATAGTATGGAATTTATTGCTTATGTTAACTTTTTTATTGCTTATGTTGATGCTTTTTAACTTTTGCTTTTAACTTTTTTAGATGGAAGCAATCAGCAAAGAGGAAGAGGAGATAGATAGGGCAGAATGTTTGAAAAAAGCAAGAGAAATGAAAAAAGGAGGTTTCGACCCAGCTGTCCAAAAAGTTGTCGATAAAATTGTAAGTATTCATATTTCTCAGTTATTTAAACTTTGATGTTCAGTTAGTTAAACTTTGACCATAAGTAAACATATGTTAAGTTATTTGATGTTCAGTTACTTAAACTTTGACTTTTCACCATAAGTCAACAGATGTTAAGTTATATGTTTGTTTACTCAGGAGACACTAAAGAAGGACAATGATTATTCAGAGGATCCTTTGGGATCAATAGATGTGCTTACAGAGGCCCTGGGTACTAAAGAAACACGTGGGCATGTACGTGGGATGGGTCGATATGTAACACCACACCAGTATTTTTTAATACCCAGGAATGTCAAGCAATACCTGAAACAATATGATAACATGATGAATAAACGGCTAAAAGCTGTTGAAGATGAGTTAGAAAGAAGAAGATGTGCAAGTACCAATGCTTCGGAGGGTGCAAGTAATTCTCCAACGTTGAGCGATGAAGACGAAGAACCAAATGTACCAAGTGAACCAAATGTAAGTCTTCATTTGTTATAAATTCATTGCAATTCTTGTCTGTTTTAATAATATTGTGTCATTTGTAGGATAAATCATGCTATCTTGCGGTCGACGATCCTTCAAATATAGTCGCCAAAGGAACCATAGTGAAGCATACTGTCTCGGGTATTTATTTGAAGTTAAATTACTTATTTAATATTTATATATATTCTTACATATTTAATATTTATTTGTTCATATATTAGATGGGAACATTGAAGTTACGGTGGACACATCTGTTCAAGCAGAAGCTTTGATACCGAATCCAATTCCCGAGAAGTTCGTTGAGACTGTTAAAGATGGCATTTGGTACATGCTAAGTTGGCCGAGTCACCTAGTCATTGCATGCTCTCGTTTGGTAAGACTTTTTTATAAAACAGTTTAATCATTAGAACAAAATGGTTTGGTAAGACTTTTTTATATTTTTGCAGAACAAGATAGTGGCCAAAAAGAAGGAGAAAAAGGCTGCTAATCAAGACAAGGAGAAAAGAAGAAAAAGAGAAAAAGAACAAAGAAAAGAAGAAGAAGAAGAAGAAGAAGAAGAAGGAAACAGAAAAGAAGAAGGAAACAGAAAAGAAAAAGAAAGAAAAGAAGAAGAAGAAAAAAGAGAGTTGGGCAGTGTGATTCACAAGAAAAAAGAAAAGAAGAAGCGAAAAAGAGAACCCCACAACGAAGAAGAAGTGACGATGCCAAAAATAGGCACGATGCCAAAAATAGTTGCAGTTGAAGAAGTAAAAAGCCCAGAAACTGTCACCTCCATTGCAAAAGTGACTGAGAAAGGAAATCCGTTGAAAAAAATGATGACGAGAGGTTAGAGGAGAGTAAGGAAAAGAATTGAAGAAAGGATGGGATTGAAAATGACTGCAATGATGGTTGATGGACAAGTTGCAAAGGTCGATTGCATAAAAGTGCAATGCGAGGACGATTTGTTTGGGCACCCCAGTTACACGTACTTAAATTGGAATGATTTTGACAGTCTATTTTCAATGGATGAGTTAAGCGGGGCTATCGTTGCTTCTTATATCATGTAAGTGATAAATGTAGTTTATAAAAAATTGGTACTTGTATGTTAACAGGACTAATTGAATGTAAACTTTGTATGTTAATTGTTAACAGGTACCTGTATGAGCAAACCAAGAATGGGTCACAAAGAGATCATGGAGTTTGTTTCATGTCCCCGACTGCGATCATGCATCATGAACGTAAAGTGAGGGCCAAGAATATCGAGGAGGCAAGTCGAGTTATTTCAAAAAGGTTATCTACAAGGAAGCAAAATGACCGCATCTTATTGCCGTACAATCCCGGGTTAGATTTTCGACAACATTTAAATTAATTAATAAAAATTAACATTAATTAACAGAATTTTTTTTTTGTTTTTTGTAGAAGACATTGGGTGTTAGGTGTGCTTAACATGAAGACCCGTAAGTAATACAAATTTATAGAATCTTTATGATGTATGATGTAATACTTAACTGGGTTAATTCTTTGTAGGGCAATTGCATTGTATGATGTAGAAGCTGGAACCAATAAGAGGACTAAACTTAACTGGGTTAATTCTAAGGTTAGTTATTTGTTATGGCTTATTTGCATCTCCTAGCTTATTAATAGTCTAAGTAATACTAGTGTAGAGTGGTTTTTAGTTTTAATCAGCTTAGTACAGGGTAAAATTGCAATACAGATCAGTGTAAGGGTGTTTGGTTTAAGACAGCTTATAGGTTAGTTTGGGTATAATCTGAAAAGCACTGTTCATGTGCCAAGTTTCTGAGTTTGATTGAACTGATTCAAAGGTATTTTAGTTGTTCTCATCAGAAGATAGGGCAATTTGATGGTTATTTAAAGTCTGCATTAGATATTTTAGTTTTGAGCTCTTATCTGCCCTAATAAGCTTAGCAATAAGCTGAGCTTAATTTGAGTTCATTTTGGCTTTGCTAGTTAGTTCAATGGTGCTTAAGTGAGTGCCTATGAGTTGGTATGCTGTGGAGTAGTCTTGCTCAAATTTTGCGCCAAATTCCTAATCTGCTACCACAGATTGTTTTGCAGCAATTAGTTATCTGCACTGTTTTGCGCCAAATTCCTAATCTGCTACCAAATTCCTAATCTACAAATAATCCCATATACCCTGTGCAGACCATTTTTGTTAATCAACTGTAGTTGCATATCATTTTGTGTTTCTTGTGTAGTGTCCACTTCAGCCCGGATGCACCGAATGTGGGTACTTCGTGTTGAAGTTTATGAAGGAAATAGTTAAACATGGAGTCCGGGCTCTCGAAAATGACAATGTAAGTAGCTAGTTAACTGTTTTAAGTAGTTTAAGTAGTAATTAACTGTTTCTAAAATGTTGTTTTATTTGACTAGATTGGTGGCCCCAGGAATGAGTACACGAAGGCGGATTTCGACGATATTCGAGAAGAATGGGCAATTTATGTGTCGAATTTCATTTTTAGGTAGAAATCGCGTGTATTGTAGTAACTTTAACTAATTATCGGTCTATATTTTGACTTGAATTGTTATGTAATGAATTGGCGGTAACGCATGGTTTTGATATATATGAAATGCGTTAATTTTGTACAATTACCAGGTTTATTATATTGTCAATAATTATGTATATAATCATGTTTTAAAAAACAGGAAAAAAAAATGATTTTAAGGTAATGACTCGCAAAAACATATGTCAGAAAAGTGTGTCATAAAAGTTAGTCAAAATGATTTTAAGGTTAATGACACGCAACGTGTGTCATAAGTGCGAGTCATAGAGGGATGACGCACAAATGCCAGTCATGAAGCTTTATGACGGGTCTTTCCTTGACTCGTATTTGCGCGTCATAAGTCCTCTTCTTGACTCGCATTTGGAGTCAACGATAGCCCTTTTTCTAGTAGTGGTTACCGCATAGCATCAAGACAAACAATCATATTTTGAGGCACTTCATTGTGAAGTTGTTTTTTGTTTAGGTTTAGAAATTTAAGCATACTTAACCATTAATTAGCACAATGATCTATGTGATTAATTAGTAGGAAAAAAAGACTTCTAAATGTTAATCATACCAAAAACACATTGACAAATTATAGGTTCACACGTTGCAAAGAAATAGTGTGATAAGGACACAAAAGAAGCAAGACAAAAGATTCATGTAAACTGTGTTTAAAAGATAACATTTTGGAGCATGTGATGAGGCGGAAAATGAACCATTTTTAGGGGGTCATTTAAGCCCGGAATTGAATTTATTTGATCAAATATTGCCCTAAATCGTTCCTTTTGTGATTTTAGGTACTTTGGGAGTAAATTCTGGAAAAGGAAGCATTTTGGACATTTTTGGAGCATAAAAGTGAAGAAAACGGCAAAGACTTAATTTTCCATGCTGAGAACAGTACCTGACGGCGTCAAGAAGGAAATTGTGACGGCATTAGGAGTAAAATCCATGACAACCCAGAGAAAACCTGAAGGCGTCAAGAGAAGGGAGTCAAGAGTAATCTTTGTAACAGCCTGCATAAGGAGTACACGTGACGGCGTCAAACCCAGATCTAGGCAGTCCGAGAATTTATTTGGCGGCGAGATGACGGCATCAGACATTTGCTATTGACGCCATCACCTCACAAAATCTATATATACTTTTCTATTTTTCATTCATTAAGAGAGGAACTTGTGTGGAGAATACTAGGGTCGAACCTAATAAACCCTAGGTCGTTTGTAACAGTATTTTCAAGGGTTTTCACCCCTTGAAACCTTTCATATTCAATTAAGATAAGTCCTCTTTCAATTCATTCAATATGTCTATGTGTTGTTTGAATATATCTTATGCTTGTCTTGATTTTAACATGCTAGGCTAGATCTTTCATGTGTTTGCTTAGATATAATGAAACCTAGATGTTAATTATAGGTTGATTGCTTGTTTATAGTTGTAATGGATGGATGATTTCAATGTTAGGCTTAAGAAAACAGGCAGATCTCCATTGTGTAACATGCTTGAACGTCTTAAGAACCATGAACCGATGTGTACTAGGTTTTAATGGTTGTATTTAATGCATGAGCAAATTCTAGTGATCCCATGTTAGGAGCTTCTTAGCCGGCTCGACATAGGAGTGAAGTAGGCGCTTATAGGATTGGGGAAGTAAGTACGCCACCCCATGAATGGTATTAAGGAATACAATCCGTCATCCACGCAACTGTAACAAGTAATTAACCTGTAAAAGATATCTATGGAGTAGTGAAATCTAAGTAAACACAATTCTCCCATATATTGCTCACATCTCTAGTATAATTTAGTTTATTTTCATTTATAGTATTTTATTTTGATTGCATCTTAGTAATTGGGTTAGTTGAATAGCAACTAATTCCGCTCAACTCCTTCAAAACCGATATTTTTATTTGCTTTTATAAAAAATAAAAAATACAAAAAAAAATCATCCCTCTTCTCTAGACCTAGTCTTTAGGTTTTCTAATCCTAGCGACACTATTCCTAGCTGAACGATCAATCCCCCGGTACTTGTCACTATACTATACTACAATGATCAGGTACACTGCCTGGTGGGGGTTGTAAGCTTCTCGAAATCCCTCGAGAGGTAAAGCCTGGTGCAATCCCTACGCATCAGCATGCATCATTAAAACATCCTACGTATGTATTTAATGAGTGTAAACAAAAGACAAGAGCATTAACACATAGATACAAAATAATCTTGTATCAAAATTGCAAATCATAAGTTAAGAAGTAACATGTTAATCTTGCAAAGTATCATATAAATCATGTTAACATTTAGTTGCATGAAACATATAAGCATACAGACAAAACCTTTCCAACGTTTACATATTAATCAATCAAATAGTTATTATGTCAAGATACCCAATCATATCAAACACATAACATTTAATCAACACATATATGTGTAATGCAAGTGATTCTTAATAAACTAAAGAGAAACTCAAATCTACTTCTTGTTTGAATGATATTTCTAAGACAAAATAATTAATACATGATTTAATGGGACTCAACTATATTTAATAAAACTAAGGTGATGAAGATGTCATGTTTTATATGAAAATTTAACAAATATGTGTAAACAAATTTTAATCTATGTAATTAATTTGTATGATAAAACGACTTCTAAATGTTTATCATACCAAAAGTACTTTGACAAGTTATAAGTGCACATGTAGTGGACAAATAGTGTGACAAAGAAACAAGACGAAAAATTTATGCACACCATGTTTAAATGATAACATTTTTGAAGTATGTATTATATAGACTGTTGACATAAATAATGTCTTAAAACATTGTTAGCTTATTAACAATGTCTCTATGTTTTGATAATTACAAAGCATAAACTCATTAATCTAAAACTTATGACGTAAACAAGTTTTTAGTGCTTAATATTTGTCTTTGCTTCCATATCACTTAAGGTATGAATAAACAAAGGGTTTATAACATTTCATGATCAAAGGAAATTTTTCTAATCACTAGAATTTTTATAAAATATACTAAACATCTTATATATTTTACAAAATTACTTTTGGAATTAAAAGAATATGTTTAATTCATTATAAATATATGATTTCAAATTTCCAACCAAAAATGGCAAATTCTATCCTGAAAAATATTCCCCACTAAAAGACAAGAAAAACCAACGTTCTGAAGGGGCGGCCCCCTTAATCATTAAGAGGATCGGCCACTAATTAAGGGGACCGACCACGCTCCAGAACAGTGTTTTTCTCCCCTATAAATACTGGATCAGTTCACACATTTTCCTTACCTTTTGCACTTCTAAACTTTCTGATCTAGATCCAAATCTCTATTCTCTTATCCTTTGATCATAAGTGTATAATTCTTTGTTTCAAAGTGATCCAACCTTCATCCTCTCAAGTGCAACAGAAGAATACTTATATCCCTCAAGACAAGAAGTATTACAACTTGTTGTGATCTCCACATCCAAGTTGTTGTTGCATCATCAAAGATCATTTACATTATTCTTTGTGAAGATTGTTGTGAATATTTGATTGTAGATAGTTGTGTTAGATATAGATTGTGTGATTAGTTAGTAGCTTGGTGTGAAGAAGAAAAGCTAGGAACTAGATTGGTGTAAAGAAGATAGGTGTGAAGTAGTTAGTTGTGAAGTAGATTGATTTGAAGAAGTTGTGTAGAAGTTGTGACTTAGTTGTGACGAAGTTGTGGTGTGATAAGTGGTGTGAAAATTGGTGTGTAAATTGGTGTGTAAATTGGTGTGTACGGTTTTCTCCGCCATAAGGGAGCTTGTTGATATAGTGTAGAAAACTCTCGAGTTAGGTGCTCGGAGAGTGGAGTAGGGCAAGGAAGATGTCCTTGTAGCCGAACCACTATAAATCTCTTGTCTCGCGGTTCGATCTTTCCATCTCTTACTTATTTCATTACTTATCATTATAATATATTGTGTAGTGTTAATTGTTTATATCGTACAAGACTTGAGACCACATATTATCGAATCTAAGTTTTTAAAAGCTAAGTAAACACTAAAACTATTTTTATAACCAATTAAAAAGACGTAAAACTATTCAACCCCCCTTCTAGTTTTCCACAATTGGTATCAAGAGCCATGTCTAGCAAGATTTTTAAAATATATTGTATTTTAAAACTTGTAACGATCTATGGAATCTGAAAAATATTTAGAAGGGCAATCTATGCAAAGACCACCACTATTTGAAAGTGATGGATTTTTATATTGTAAAAATAGATTCGAAACGTATGTGAAATCAAAAGATCTTGATCTTTGGCATATTATTACCTTTGGTGATTTTCCTCCTATTCAATATAATGTTGAAACTAAAATGAATGAAATTGTATCTTTTGAAGAACAAAATGATGATTTGAAAAAGAAATTAGCAAAAAATAATGAAGCTAAAATGGTAATTTATAATGCGTTACCACGCAAAGAATATGAAAGAATTTTTATGTGTAAAACCGCCAAAGAAATTTGGGATTCTTTACTAATTACTCACCAAGGTAATAGCCAAGTCAAAGATAATAAAATAGATCTTCTTGTACAACAATATGAACAATTTACGATTCCGGAAGAGGAATCAATTGATAATGCTTTTGCTAAGTTTAACACTTTCATCACAAGTTTAAAAGCACTTGATGAGACATTTTCTACTAAAAATTGTGTTAGGAAATTTCTTAGGGCACTGCATCCAAAATGGCGAGCTAAGGTCACGGCAATCGAAGAATCAAAGAACTTGATGACGTTATCACTAGATGAACTAATTGGCAACTTGAAGGTTCATGAAGAAATCATAAGAAGAGATTCGGAATCGGTCATAGTCAAGAAAGAACAAACCAAATCCATTGCTCTAAAAACCAAAAAGGAACCTAGTGATGATGATGATTCAAGTGACGAAAGTGAAGACGAAGAATATGCAATGGCCGTAAGAGAATTCAAGAAGTTCTTCAAGAGACGAGGAAGATTCACTAGATCATCACGAGACGAAAGAAAAGCATTCCAAAGGAATAGAAGGAATACAAAGATAGCGGATGTTCGAGGCACATGACGGGGAATCGCAATCTATTCTCTACATACAAGGAATACAATGGATCAAAGATAGCGGATGTTCGAGGCACATGACGGGGAATCGCAATCTATTCTCTACATACAAGGAATACAATGGAGGTAACGTTATTTTCGGTAGTGACTTACGTGGAAAAATCATTGGCAAAGGTACGATCTCTCAAGACTCACTTACAATTGAAAATGTAGAGCATGTAGATAAATTAACATATAACTTCTTAGTGTAGGACAAATATGTGATAATAAATGTAGAGTCACATTTACCGAAGATGATAGCGAAATAGTTAAGAATGGAAAAATTATAGGTAGAGGAATTAGAAAAGGTGGCATATATGTTATGAAACTAGGAAACAAACCTTAGGATAGGATATGCCTAACGACCCTAGATGAAAACTCTACACTATGGCATAGGAGATTAGGACATGCTAACATGCAACAAATACAATCCTTGGCCTCTAAGGAATTAGTTAGAAATTTGCCTAATCTAAAATATGACAAGCATTTTTGTGATGCATGTAAAATTGGAAAACAAGCTCATGCTAGTCACAAAGCCAAGAATATAGTATCCACTACTAGGTGCCTAGA
>JARVZY010003907.1:0-26619 GCA_030686995.1 Artemisia argyi
ATTATAAATAACCATTTTTGCTTCATTATTTTTAGCAAGTTTTCTTTTTAAATCATCATTTTGTTTTTCAAAAGGTACGATTTCATCTTTCTTTGTTTCGGGGTTATTTTGAATAGGTAAAAAATCACCATTAGTAATGACATGCCAAAGATCTAGATCTTTTGACTTCACATAAGTTTCGAATCGATTTTTCCAATATAAAAATCCATCACTTTCAAATAGTGGTGGTCTTTGCATAGATTGCCCTTCTAAATATTTTTCAGATTCCATAGATCGTTGCAAGTTTTAAAATACAATATATTTTAAAGATCTTGCTAGACGTGGCTCTTGATACCAATTGTGGAAAACTAGAAGGGGGGGTTGAATAGTTTTACGTCCTTTTTAAATTTATTACCAAAATATTTTGTAGCTTATTAAAAACTTTCGATTTGATCTCAAGTGAATTCTAGTAACAACCAATATAGGCAATTCTAAACTAATAATGAAAGTATTGAAATATAATGAAGAAAAGATAGAGTTAGAAAGATCAAACCACAACACGCGAATTTATAGTGGTTCGGCTACAAGAACACCTTCCTTGCCCTACTCCACTCCCCGAGTACCACACTCGAGAGTTTTCTTCACTATGTCAACAAACTCCTTATGGTGGAGAAACCTTACACACCTTGGCTTACACAAGTTAACGACACTAAACTAAATGTCGATTTCTAATCGTAGCTAGAACCAATCTCACAACTTCTTCAAGACTTCACACCTTCTTCACACCTTCACAACTTCTTCAAGACTTCACACCTTGTCAACTTCACACCTTCTTCTATGCACAACTAAGTCACAACTACTAAACTACTTTAAAACACACCTAGTTTCTACAATCAACAAATTCACACAACACTTTTACAAATATCTAACACTACTACAATATGAAACTAGCTAATCACAACACTACTACAATTAGATGGATGTAGAGGAGTGTTCTTTTTCTTGCACTTGAGTGGATGAAGCTTTGGATCACTTGGAAACAAAGACTTATGAGTTATATGATCAAAGGATTTTTGATATAGAAATGGAGGTTGAATCAGAAAGTTTATAGTGCAAAAAGGTAAGAAAAATATGTGGAATGATCCAATATTTATAGGGCCAGAAAATACTGTTCTGGAGCGTGCCGGTCCCCTTAATGATTAAGGGGGCCGCCTAGTAAAATTAAGGAGGCCGCCCTCCTGAACGTTGGAAAAGTTTTTCTGGATAAAATTTGCCCTTTTTGGTTGGAAATTTGAAATCATATCTTTGTAGTTTAATATAACAATACCAAAAATGATTTACAAATATATATAAAATGTTTATATCATTTTATGAAATGTTATGTCTTAAGACAAGGTTTCATTTGATCATGTAATGCATAAGATGCTTAGTTTATGCATACCTTAAGTAATATTAGATGTAGAGGTAAATATTTGTTACTAAATACTTGTTTACGTCTTAATCTTGACTTAATTTCATTTGAGTTTTGTGATTATCCAAACATAGGTTTATTGAGAAATATTAATAACGTTTTTAGACATTATTTATATCAACAAGGTTGATAAAAACGATCAGTATATAACTTTAATCGTATGTACAATAGCCATAAGTAAAAAGTAAAGTAATAAGATTTCAGTAATAAAATTTACATTGGCTCTTAAGCTCATGACCCCGAAGCTAGACGTTACTTGGCCCCAAATGAATGTTTACCAGACACTCGAAAGATATTAGAAATGAAATGCATCCGTAATTCCGTTGGAGAAACCCAAACACGGATGGAGGAGTCACCCTCAATAGATCTATTCACTTACTCTCGCTTGTAGATTAATTAACGGTCCATGATAATAAAGGGATTTGTCATGACGTGGTAATAAGGCAACTTAAGCAATGTAAGGAATTTATACTTTGGCATGCAAAAAAATAATTAAAGCAATTTATTCTCCCCCGTGGGATTTGTAATCAAAATATGAAATTAAAAACGGGGCTGTGAAAACTCACAGAAATGAGCAAGTAGTTGAGAAGACTTGTAAAATTATAAAACAAGTATTTAAGCATGTATCTCCCCCAAAGAGTTTATAAAGTAATTAAACAAGTAAAAGTGGGGCTATGACTCACCTGGTGCGATATCTACGATGACAAAAGTGGGTACACGAAATGAGGCACGACCTCTAACCGCAACCTAATATGAATGATATGATCTAATGTAAGAAATGAAATGATGCTACACATGCAAATACATATGTTATGGATACCACTAGTTAGTTTTGAAAATAACGCTTATCGTCGACAAATACGTTTTTGACGTCTCGTTAGGTTAATAAATACTTTCCATGTAAATAAGTTGAAACGGTTTTCCACGATCCTCGTTTGGTGTTCTATCAGCAAATATAAGGTTTTCGACGTAAAATGACACTTTTTATAACTTGAAAAATATGACCAAAATGGTCTCGCAAAACTAGTCGCGAAATAGTGAATATTAAGAGTTCCGAAAGAAGCTCAGTAGTTTTAGAAAGATTTTCACCTTATCTAAAAAGTTATTGAACTGGAGTTTGTCCATACGAGTCTTGATCATAAAGATAAATAGCCGCGAAGTCAGGTGTTTGGGCTGTTTCGGCAGATTCTGGGCAGTTTTCGGAAAAGTTTGGAAGACCATAAGTTATTCGTTATAAATTCTTTTGACAAACGGTTGGATGTTTTGAAAACTAGACTGGGTGAACTAACTTTTTGTCAATGATGTAAATTTTCCATAAATGAGTTTATCAGTGAGGAAAATGGCTCTCAACCTGGTTACTTGGCGAAATGGTTAATACTTGAAAAATTTTCTAAGTGTTGGGCTGAAGGAAAATATTAAAATTGTCTAAAATTCAAACGCTTGTATCTTAGTCGTTATAAGCTCGTTTTCTACGTTCTTTATATCCCCGGAATCGTGGGACAACATACTAACATATTCTTGATAAGTTGGGATGGTTAGATTTAGTTTTACGCCTCGAAACAGTCGTGACAACTGTTCATCAGCTAGGTATTTTCAGAAAATAATTCTCGTCGTTAAAATTGGAGAAATCATAACTTCTTCGTCATAAACGCGTTTTAATCCGTTCTTTCGTCTACGGCTTTGTTTTTTAAAGTATTTTCTGATTCTCTAGCCCAATGTTACCCGGAAACCCCTAATCTTTCCAGATTTTACAAAAATAGACAGCAACTTATATATAGTTTAAAAAATCAACTTTTCTAGTTCAAGGCTTGTTCAAAACTTAACCAAACTATCTCAAATCAACTCCACCAATACTCAATCCTACCATACACCTTCTTAGGGTGTCATGGGGTCCTAAACTTCATAAAAAGTGATAGGTCTCAAGTGTATTCTAGTTATTTATATAGATCCATTTATATAGCAAAAATCAAGTAAAAGTGGTACACTAACGTATATATTTGCATAGCTAGTTACTAAAACATCAAAGTATATTAAATGAAAGTATGAAAAGTTAGAAAAATTTACTTGAAGCTTACTTGATGTTTTGAGATGATTTGGATGAAAATATTTAAAGAACTTTGGGATTTTTATTTCAGAATCTTAACTAGGAGTACAAATAAGACTTGATTATGATTTGATCTTCAAAAGTTTATGGTTTCTTGTTGTTCTTGTTTGGTCGATCCACAAAGAGAGGAGAGAAAGAGATGAAGTTTTTGTTTTGTGAAAAATGAGATATTATGAAGTTTACTTGCAAAATATCTAAAGTAATGGCAAAATGGTAAATAAATGGTGAAGTGGAAGTAACATGGTGAGAGGGGGGGGGGGGCACATGGTGGATGAGTATGCAGGAAGTTTGTTAATATCTAGTTCACGGAGTCGGTTTTGGTTCCGATAATCGCTAACTGTAAAGTGTTAAATTGCGAAACGTAAATCCGGGTATCGTAAAAATATGAAACTTGAAAGAATGACTAAACTTGTCAAAATACTCCATAATAAAATATAAAATGAATGGTAAGTTCCATCGGGTTGCTTAAACGCTGTTAAAACTGGAAATGCGGGTCTAAAACGCGTAATTCGCGTAAAACGCTGAACTGGAAAACGTAAAATTTTAAAACTTTTAGAATTGTCGTAAAATGTGAGAAAATCATATTTCTATCGTTTATAGTGTTTTATGGACATATCAGGATGCTGAAACGACGTTTAAACCTAAAAGTAAATCTCGAACACGGCTTCGTGATATTTGCAGAAATGATCCAACGAGTGCCAAACTCTCGGATTATCGTTAAAATAGTTTATCTTACGAGAATATGAAATAAAAATTTTGGAAATGAATAGTAAAAATGAATAGTATTTTTCCGAGATGAAATATGAAATTTCAACGTTTGAAAAACAAGGACATGAAATTAAGAGTTGTGACAAAATCTATACCCATCAGTGGGTGGCGGGTGGGTGACATGTGAAGCATACCAATCGCGAGTAAACCCATGCATGACACCTATTTAAATTACTCATGGGTATACCCATCAAAATACCCATGGGTGTACCAGTAAACCCGTGTTAAACTTAATTATAATAATTAAAATATTTATCATGTTGCAGGTATACATTTAATAATTACAACAAAGTCTCATGAAAACACGTTAACCTAAAAGTTTGTTTGAGTTTCAAAACTAAAAAGAGAATATGAAAGATCAAATAATTAAAGTTGTATTTGGCAAATTGATTGGTGTCTTATTACGCAATTTTATGGTTAGTTTTCATATCATCGTTTTGTAATTTTGTTACATAAACACTAACCCACGAGTTTACCCATGGGCAACAAATACCTACGGGTAAAGGCATGGGTAGAAAATTGTACCCAATGACGGGTGACGGGTGAGAAAAAAACTACATGGGCGGGTGACGGGTTAGAGGTACTCGTGCCCATTGCCCACGGGTGCCATCCCTAACTATGACATATTAAAAGCAGATTTTGCTAAAACGAATGACAATTATTAAGTTTTACTCCGTAAATTGATCGTATTCGATACAGGTATCTTGGATAACACATGAGTATGTCCAAGGAGATGGCATTTTAAGACTTAGATATGGCAATATGGCATGATCCATACTTGTAAACGCTTGAGAGTTGATCCCACATATTGCCGTATTGGTTACTGGGTCACTTGGGTACAGCTAACTTACAAACTCGTCGGTCATAAGGTACTCCAACTGTGTTTGAGTTGAATGCACGTTGAAAAACTTTAACTGAAACTTGCAAAGATATGTTTTGTAGATTTATATGCTCTACGAACATACGAATATGAGGTTTGCATCCGCAAGGCGTTATAATTAAGTATTGTTCTTCTGTCATAGCATAAGCAATTTTTACTATGTTCTACATATTTTGAAAGAGGGTGTCCTATAACTTGAGTTATTGAAAGATGGTGTTTTTGTGCTGAGTTATATAAGTTCTGAGTTATAGGGGAAAAGTACTAAGGTGACATATTTTTTTCTATAACGCGAACTCTATTGCTGTTATACACATGGTGCTCTGATAGAGACAGTAGGTTCATGGTTGCTATTGGAAGTTTGGAACTTAATTATAAACACTTGCTATATAAATCTTTAGATATATCTATAATCCAACTGGATGCATGTTCAAAATAGTTCTTGTTGGGTACCCCGATATATGATTAGATTAGTATAAGTTATATATTTGTATGCAGTTTGATATGACATAAGTTGTACGTATATAAGTGGGTAAACGGGTAAATGGATAAGCCTTTCATGTTTTTGTTATATGAGAAGGCAAAGTATTTCTTTGATTTAGTCATTTAGATGTATGCCGTCTAATTAACTAGAATATCCATGTGATTGATTCCGACCTTTTCTTTGGCCAATCCTAAAATATGTATCTAGTTAAGTTTGAAAATAAAACATCTTGTGATGTATCATGTTGTACAACAATTAGGCCACCTGGTAGTTTAAAAGTAATGGTGCATTCATGAATGTGAGGAACTTTTGACAATGAGAATGGCAACAATAATTTGATGTAGTTTTCATAGTTTATCGACGGTTTTATGGTTTAATTAACTTCTACTAGCCTGCCGAAAGCTAAACAATACCTTACCTCCCAAAGAAGGGAAAGGGAATGGGAAAGAGAATGCAAAGGAATGAGTTAGGTGGGTAATCAATACATTACCTCCCAATTTACTCTATTATGGCTGATTACCCACTTTGGGGTAAGTAATCCCTTTGCACTCCTTTACCAAGCACAATATAATGAGAGAGATGGACCATTTTGAATACCTTACCTATTCTCCACCCTCCTTAAACCCCCCACCAATCACCCCTAGATGTAATTACATGGATTCACTCATATTAATAAGGGTGGTCCATTGGGTTGTAAATGACCCAAATTGGCCCTCACCCAACAAAAACAATGTTAACGTATATAAGCCATTTTCACTTGCTGAAAATTAACATTAGACATTTTTCTTATATAAGCAACTAAGATAATATTATTTATTTCTTACTTTACAAATACTGATAATAATTAAAGCCAAAGTAGCAACATCAACTTAATAATAATAGTCTCGCTACTCAACCATATACTATTTATGAAATACAAACACTCGCACACTATCATGTGTCTTTTCTTCTTAGTTCATTAGTATGGAACCCAAACAACATGATCTTCAGGTAAGAAATGGCAAATTGGAACACTTCCTGGTTTCACTTTAAGCACTTGGAACGCCAAATGTTTCGGGTTCCATTTTGCAGTGTCTGTGTGACAAACCGCGACTGCTTTCACTTTGGTACCATTAACCCCCACTAGAGAAACCGCGTATGCTCTAGTACTAACGGTTTTATGGCAATAAAAGACAGCGTACGCGTAGTTTTGCTTATGGCAAACCACAGCTTTATTTGCAGCCAATTTTTTCGCGACTTCAATTTTGTACTTTTGTAACCGGGTTCTTTCTTCAGTGTTTACTTCGGTTGAAATAGCTTTTACGTTTTTACCTAACTTTGCAGTACTAAAATCAACCATAGATTCTAGTGAAGTTGCACAATATTTTTCCTCACCTTCAACACCTTTGTTTTCACATTCGGTAAGTGTCTGCTTCATGATTTCGGCTTCAGTTGACTCGGGTTTGACCTCAAATTCGTTGTAAATTTCAGGAAGATTTTTTGTCGAAAATGGTATCGAATCAGCAACTTTTCGTGGTAAAAAAGTCGATTTTCCATTGCTTTTTGTGAAATGCAGGTTCATTTCTTCGCCTTGTTTCAAATCCTTTTCCAAGAAAAATAACGCGACGTTGGGGTCATCCTTTAACTGATCCTCTGAGGCAGCGTAGTTGTATTGGAACGGGGTGCCCCCGGGTTTTACTCCGACATAAACCGGCTTGCCCTTGTGTCCACTACGAACCGTGACACCACCTTTCCCGACACCAACATTCGTTCCTTTTCCGGGCTTTCCAGCATGCACCCCGACACCGCCTTTCCCGACACCAACGTTAGTTCCCTTCCCGGTGTGCACGCCGACACCGCCTTTCCCAACACCAACATTAGTACCCTTCCCTGTGTGCACGCCAACACCACCTTTCCCGACACCAACGTTAGTCCCTTTCCCGGTATGGACAGTGACACCGCCTTTCCCAACACCTACATTTGTTCGTTTCCCTGGTTTTCCAGTGTCCACGGACACACCACCTTTCCCGACATCTACCGCGGTGTTTTTTTCGTCATTCCATTCTGTTAATTAGCATACTTATTAGCAATATATTTGTTAAAATTAATGAATAACATGATACAATATTTATATGTAACAAAATAAAATTGAACCTGTAGTGTATAAAAGATCCTTGAGTGATTGTGGCATAGGACTATTTGGCAACACTGATTTCCAGTAAACTTCAGGAGTCACTGCATGACTTCCTACAAGTGCTAGCTGATAACCATAACACAAATTCAACATGTAAACACAGATTAGTGCAACATATCAGCTATAAATGCACGTTTTTATCGATCTTTTAAGACACGTAACTTAAATTTTAATATAATAAAATTATTTAGGTAAAGAAACAGGGTTTACAATAACAGTCAATGCATGCACGATTCTTCAAGTAGAAACGATATTTGGCTGCTAAAATCTTGAAATTTTTTGTTTGAAGGTTTGAGGTTTTTATAGTTTCTAAACAAGATTTTCTTATTCGTAAGTTGGAACACATTATACAGTAACCAGAACCAAAATAAAAAAAGTACTACTGTATATCTTTCTAAAACGTTTTAGGAACATAATTTTTTGATCCAGTCAGTTCAAATGGACGACAGTTTTTGCTCCTATGAACTATCTATTACTAATAACAATGAAAGATGTACAAACTTACAGAAAAAAGTGTGATAACATGGAAAAGATTGAACCCCATTGGAGAGAAACTGAAACCAATGCTAAAACTGAATCTAGGTGTTGGATTCTGATGATGTTTGAAAGAGTTAAGTCGATGTCGAATTTATATAAGTGGAAGATAGGGTTCATTAATACAAAATGCAACACCTCACCAGTAAGTACGACTGGTTTTAATTATATGCCAACTACCACCTATACAAAGCTTCAACTATGCCAAGCCCACATGTGTACGATATGACTCGTAATATGGACATGTTGATGGTATGTGATGGCTAACCGATTAAACGACAATCCTTTAATACAAGTTCTAATTATGTTACTGATGTTAGATATGTTAGTTTTATAGACATTATAATAATAGTTGTGTGTTAGAATCAAACTCGAGATCACGAGATTGCATACAATACGTATAAAGAGTAAAAGAATAATTATTTATAAATGTTATGCGTAATTATTAATAAACACAAAACTAGTAACGACCGTTAGTATTTAACGGATAATGACTAACGACCGTTAGACGAAGATTAGGAAAGTAATACTAATGAATATTTGGAAACAAGAGAAGGTTCCGGAATCCCTTTGGGGAGACCACAACCGATCGGCCAAGGAGGGATCCCACCTCCTTTGTGCATTGAGCTCCAAGTTTCAATTAGTATATATACAAACCCAAGATGTATTGTTTTTTCATAACTTGTACACACACATCTTGGTGTTTTCTCTCCTTCTCTTGTCCCTAGTCGATCCAAAACCTAAACCTTTAAGGTTTTCGATTTTCATTAACTAAACAAAGTTTTGTGTTTGATTTACTTGCATAAACTTTTACTTGAATTAGTACGTGTGTACAAGAACGCGATTGAAACACACTATTGTTTGATTCTTGGATTGAATTACAAAAGAGGTAAGGGGTAATTCTTATAATCCACATAAACCCTAATTAAGGTTCTTGATTTGAAGATTGCAATTGATTCTTGTTCGGGCTAGAATCACAAAGGCACGTTTACTATTTATTATTGATTAATTAATTGCATGTTATATGATCTTGTTATAATTGCTTCCGCTATGCTTACTTGATGTGTTTGGTTTATTTTATATGAATGTCATGATATTATAATTCCAACAAGATAAGTTTTCAAAATTTTGTAACTACTTGTATCATAGAGGAAATGCATGTATGAAATTAGACTACACTTGTTTAATATTGCTATTCAACTGATTATATTTTTTATATTGTTCGTCTTGAAATTTGGCTGAAATTTGACTAAAACATGAATATGTTTTAAAGGTTAAAAACATAATTTACACGAGACTTATTTGACAACTAATAATTGTAAAAGCTTAACAACAAATATGACACATTGAATATGTTAAACAACGAAGAATACCATTTGTATTTTCAATGTGTAACTCTTATTAGAAATAAAAAATTTAAAAGGATGGTTGCTAAACACTGTCACATTGAATGAACAAATGAAACTCTTTTATGCTTAAACTACAACTAAGGTTGAAGTTTATGTGTGAAGACACAAGTTTGCTAGCTTATCTTATTGTGCTACTAGGAAAGAATTATACTTTAATAATAATACATTTTGTATTACCTTTTTATAAAGAAATGTCTACCTTCTTCTTTCCAATTTATCATTTTATATATGATATATGGCTTCACTTTTCAATTTACTTTAGTAAATAGTTAAGTAGGTCATTCACTCTTTTACAAGTACTATTGTATTTTTTTTAATATTATAAAAATTTGCGTTTCCTTTTCCTTTTGTGAATTTCTCGCCCATGATTTATGCCTACTCATAAAGAACGTATATTAAGTCTGTGAGATTTTGTGGAATCTCACTAACTTAAATGATGCCTTTAGCTCTGGTATTTTACTCTTGATATCACATCAGCGAGGTAAAGTGCATATACAGATGGTCTTCAACGTCCCTGACGCTAGTTATTGATAGAGATTTACACAAAACTCGTTTATTTCATATCAACGAGTAACTTAACTTAGGCTATTTTATATTTACGTATTGTCAAAGATAATTGGGTAAATTTTGTGATCCAACAAATTTCCCATATTTGAATATACAAATAGTCTAAGTTGAACGTATATTAAACATCTTTGTTAACCACTTATGATTCTACAAACCAAACTCCTCCAATAACTTTGACCATCTATCCTCAAACTCCTCCGGACCGATATACATATTTCATACAATTTAATTTAAACTTCTTTTTAAAGTCAGTCTCATCATAGATTTTTGAACATATCTGAAAACAAAACAAATAACATTTGATTTACCAAATGATTTGAAAAAAGATATGTGTTATCATATATGATAAACCAATAATAAATACAAATAAAATCAAGTATCACATATGATTTAACAAATTATTTGAAAAAAGGTACAAATTTTCATATGTGATAAATCAATAAGAAATACACAGAGAATCAAGTATCACATATGATAAACAAGAAGGCAGAAAAATACCTTTCCAGAGAGCTTTTGAGTAATATGCCACATGCAAAGTCTGTGTTTAAAACCCGCAAACTCAGCTTCAATGGCATTTCTCATAGCCCCATCCTGATCAGTAACAACAATATTTGGAGCCCTACCAAATGCCTTTATGAACGCTTTCAGTAACCAAATATATGAAGCTGTAGTTTCATTCTTCAACAAGCCTGCTGCAACTGTCACACACCTCTGATGATTATCTATGGCTGTAAAAGGAACAAAAACCATTTTGTACCTGGGGAAAAAAATAATAATTAAAATAACAGATTAAACAATAAAATGCAAATAATACCATCAAGATCTCATATTGAACATAGAAATACTTACTTGTTTGTTCTGTAAGTAGCATCAAATGAAAAAACATCACAAAACTCTCTATAGTTGTACTTAGAAACTTCATCAGCTCAAAAAATAGCCGCAAGCTCAGCATTTTCAACCAAATAATCAAAAGAAAAATCCGGCACATGCTTTTTCCTATTCTCCATCTTAGATACAAGCATCTGTGCATCACTATCGCTTATGTAGCAGTTCACACCCCTAAAAAA
This sequence comes from Artemisia argyi, assembly GCA_030686995.1. NCBI lineage: Eukaryota > Viridiplantae > Streptophyta > Magnoliopsida > Asterales > Asteraceae > Artemisia > Artemisia argyi. The sequence continues at coordinate 11,434 of JARVZY010003907.1, forward strand.
GTTCTTAAAATAAACAGTCGTACCATGAACAAGTAAATAAGAACCCTTCAAACCGGTTAAGATGTGATGAGCTTTCGTTGCGCCTATATTTACACCAGCAGCCTTAACAATAAACAATTGCTCAGAATAGGTTAACTACCTCTCAGTCTTAGACAAATGTTTATACTCTTCACGTTCAAGCTCGTGATTATGAATAATATCAAACACATTTAACCTGTACTTAGAAGTACCAGGAATCAAATCAAATATAACATGTGTTTTGCAGCCTGTGATATGCAGGTTCGAACTTCTAACCTGCTTGTCACTATTCTCTAAGTCTAACGTGTCTACATGAATTCTCTTGGGACAACCTTCCCTATTACACACTAAATACTTTTGTTTCACAGTACCATTCCTCAACCTTTTCTGGCATGTCTTCCTAACCACAAACCCTGCTTTAGCAGCATATTTCATGTACGCAGCAATGCACTCATCAATAGACTTATAAACTTTGCCTTAACCAATAAAACGTCCACAGGAACTTTAGGAATATAATAAACAGTTCCACCAGGAGTATCAAAATTAGAGTGAGTAGGAAACGATTCAGGAATTCACAAAGGATTCAAATCTGAAAAAAAAAAATAATTAAACAAAAAATAAAAATAGTGATTTACTAAAAATGAAATCACAGACACATGTTCTAATGATATCATATATGATATATCATATATGATATATCGTATATGATATAATATCCAAACTGCCTGACTCAATCAAAACCTAAATAAATGGCATATTCAGAGCTTATAACAGCTTAATAACATAGCTTATTAACACTAACAAACAAATTATAGTAAAAATTAAAATAATCAAAAAGCTTACTCTTAATTGCTTCAGATAAATCACCGTGTTCATAAGCAACAATCTCCTCAGCATACTTAGCTGAAACATCTTCACTAACAACAATCTCTTCAAAAGCAGTAGAAGAATCATTAACAACAATCTCTTCAGAAGTAGTAGAAGAATCCATAAAACCTGCATATCAGATGAAAAAAATGAAAAAGTTAGCTTATAGAAACAGAGAGCTTATAATTAAGCTTAGAAATAAGCTTAAATAAAAATAAACGATAAAAAATTAGGGTTAGCTGATGTACGAGATGAAGAATGAGCTAAATTAATGAATTGAGAAGCAAAAATTAGGGTTTGTTGAAGAACGGGATGAAGGAGGTGGTTGGTTAAAGGAAGCGGTTAGATGAGAGAGAAGAAAGAATCACACACTTTGTGTGTGTGAAAAAAATGACGCATTAATTGAGATGGAAGTAAAAAATATAATTTATAGAGTACAAAAATACCCTTGTAGTGTAAATGTTAAATCTAATCTCAGCACTAGATCAAAATGAATGGAAGGTGGGATTAATACCTTGGTATGTAAATAATATTTAGTTCTCAAATGATATTATATCTATTTTATAACCCGAATATTTTCAACCGCTTACTCATCCATCCCAGGATGTCGCCTATAAATTAAGCAGTACGAGTGATTGGTCTTGTTTTGGTCTGGAAGAGAAAAAATTGATATGGCACTGATGTAACAGTGTGGAATGTAGTTTTGGTTTAGTTTAATTACTATCAGTCTTCTTTACCCAAAAAAATTACTATCAGTCTTACGCGCATTTTAGAGGGTACTAATATCTCATCCTTTTTTACAAAGTATTCGCATTTTAGAGGGTACTAATATCTCATCCTTTTTACAAAGTATAATCTAGTTAGCACGTATGTTGCGTCATATTTTTGTACATACGAGGTGGATCACCCGCGCGTTGCCGCGGGATGTTTTGCCAAAGAATGTAAAAAAAAAAAAAAAAAAAAAAAATTAACGGATGAACAGTAGAATGAACAGTACTTAACGACCGTTAGTTACTGTACATTCTACTGTTCACTGTGAGCGAGATCACTGTAGCAATTGCTGCAGTAACATCCTGGTAAATGTTATATTTATAAATGTAAAAAAAAAAACATTTGAAAACGAATGAAGATTTCCACAATTACTCCAAGTTGGACTTTTGTATCGCAATATCACCAAACAACTACTATATTTATTAAGGTTGTTGAGGGCGTGTATCTTATGGTTATGTTCGCTATATTGACACATAAATATTCGTAGTGACATAATCATGTAGCTGAAAAAGAAAGGTATTTGAATAATTAAGTTACATTAACTTCGCACAATGTATCCCAACTTAAATGAATTGGCATAGATTGTTGGCCTCAGCGGTAAGTAGTGGTGCCACGAGGCGCATTTTATTTTAACTAAAAGATACATGAAACACATATTTCTGATCAAGTTACATTCCATAAATAAGGATATTGTATGACCGTTCGACTACATGCGAGAAAATATAATGGTTGACGTGAACTCGGAAATCATTTTTGGTCCGCCTTGGCTATAAAAATGTAAACGAACACAATATATTTTCTAGTTTGTATTTATAAAAAAATAAAACCGTGGTCGTATAGTACGGATATGGTTTATGGATTTTTTTTTTCTTCGTAGCGCACGGATACAAGTACTCTTTCATTTTTTTAGAACATTTAATGTTCATCCAAGAGAAATTACAAAGGCTTATTTAGCCAAGAGTTCCAACAATTGACTTTACGACCTTTACATTTAAGCCAAGAGAAAGAAAACATACGAATGAAATAAAAAAGGTCACTTTTCCTCATAGGATGAACATTAAACGTAACGCTATTTTGGTACCTCCATAAGACCCACAAAGCAGCCGCATAAATGATATACACGCGGTCTTTAGCGTCCTTCGAAGCACTCCAATCATCGATCCACTGCAACCAATTGAACCAAGAGGAAAAGGAAGGCATATTAATACAGGGATGGTTGTTTTTGTTAGGTACCCATATTGATTTCACACAAACAAAAATGAGATAGATATAAGGATTTGGGTGATTAAATGAATGAGAGAATTGTAAATGCAAGAGTTTCCTTAATATTTCAAATAACCAACCAAGTTTACATGAGTCCTAATGGTTCTATTTATAGGAGGGAAGCTAGGGCAACACTCCTAGCTCCCATCTTCCTTAATTCGTGGGCCTTGAAGGCCTTGTGGGCTTTCATAAGCCTTAAATACATAAATAATAACCAAATATAAGTAACTAATAATAAAACAACCTAACATTTATTACAAATGACCGAGACTTGATAAAATAGTAAAACTTTGATCCCAACAATCTCCCCCTAAGGGTCGGTCATCACAGTTGCTCGACGTCTTTGTCATATCTTTATCTTTGACTTTCATAGCTTTAGACGTCCTTCAAAAAATCATTCATCGTTCTTTGTTCTTTGTTCGTTGTTGTTGTGATAGTGATCAAGTTATGAAGTTGTCTGCCTTTCGTCACTTCCGCGTCTGTGGTGGTAGTCCACCATTCCAACATGCTTATACATCTTTGAATTCTGACTTATACATGCACGTAGTTCCCTTTCTTAGACTTTTGATCTTTAGTCTTTATACTCTATAGATTCTTCCTTTTGACGTAGAATCTTTCTTAGAACTTTGTGTTGCTTTGATCTTTGAGGGAGCTTTTGATGACTTCAAGATGCATGTATGAGCATGTGGAATCCGTCGCCATGGAGATGAAGTGTCCCTGCAGGTAAACAGTTAGCATAAAACATCCGGTACTTACAGATAAGGAATTAAAGATCATCAACAGCATAGTATGAAGACTCCTTCTAATCCTTATCAAGGCCGTTCCCATGTCAGATACTCCCGAAGGAGCTTACAAGACCTACTTAGTAGCTCAGTGACTGGGTGAGTCACTGGGGATCATTCCACGACTGTAGACCGCTAAGAAACCACCGCAAACACTAAGCGTAACCCACAAGGAGTTACCGAAGTGACCTGCTGTCAGGGCTGTTTGATGTTGACCCTGGCAGGATTTCCGTTCAATCATTGAGAAATACTTATGTAATTCTCTCATAAACGTTCTTGGCAGATTGCTAAGATCTGCGAAGGACTCGATAATTTACAGCTGGTGTCCATTGATTTAGAACACCAGTTGTAGAAATACTAAGTGTTCCTAAGAGATCTTTGATGTATCTCATGGCTCTAGACTCGATAAGTGCACACTTAGGTTTCCTATGCGGAGACTAGGGAGGGGTCTCCTGCTTCAATATCAACCATCTCTAAGAGATAGGTCGATAGATTACACCGGTTCCCCGTGAGAATGAAACAAGCTCTTTTAAGAGAACTTGAGTGACTAGAAGGTTTAGTGCATTGCATCACTGGGTCCATGAAGACTTTATCTTCAATACCGGCGTCACCTTAGTAACAACCAGTAGCATATGAATTGAACCCGGTGTCTGCCCTAAGGTTGAACATATGGAGGGCTATTTCTTTTCACCCTTTTCTTTACTTTTCTTTTTAATTCTTCAACTCCTTCTTTCCCCTTTCATTCTTTTCTCCTTTTATCGTATCATACCTAAGGACTTCTAATTCTAACTATTGGTGATGTCCTTGGGTAGATCCCTCCGGCTCTGGCGGATCATAGGACGGTTTTTTCCTATCTTAATCACCTTATAACTCCATGATTATCCGACAATAGCCATGAAACCTTTGATTGAAAATCTCTCAAATTGTTTACGATTATCAAACATTTTGTTTAACACTTTGAGAGTTTTGTGTTTACTTTTGAAGGGCTCCCCCTTCACATGTGCTCATAAGTGTTTAATAAATTTGCACATGCGGGAGGAGCAGGCACTTTTGAATTGATCCGCTTTTAGTGAACCCGACCGATTCGAGACACGCTTACATCACTAGTTAGACTAGCTTGAAGTTATTACCCGGCCTGGTCAAGTCCACATAAAGTTTCTCGAAACGGTACATTTCTACTTAGACAAATCCTTTTCGAGACACGCTTACGTGGCTAGTTAAAGAGTTCCATTGTCAGCTTTTAGGTGACAACTAGCTCTAGTAACTAACTTGATGTTATTACCCGTCGAGGATAAGTCTTTTCGAGATTACTAACTTTTATGTTTTGTCAATTCTTGGGTGAATCTGAGTCTAGCTCGCATGAGATTTGACTTTTAAGCAACTTTGAACTTTCATATTTTAATCACATTCACTTTTTCTTCTCCCCCTCAAAAATAGCATATGAGATGTTGTTTTTGTTAAACTTTTGATTAAAATATGCTTTTTGAGTCTTATGGGGAGATATCAACAAGAACTTTTGTTTTCAAGAACGATGATTTTGTTTCAAGTGCTCCCCCTCAACAAGTGATTACTTATTGAGGTGAAATACTTGTCTTTTGAGCAGAGTTATGAAAATCAGAAAATGTTTGATTAACTCTACTCAAAAGTAAGAAGCCTTCGCTCCTTATATTAGGATTGAGTCACTGATGCGTACCTCAGGGTCCTTTCATTACAAGTTCGGGTTGTACACTGTTATGTGTGCACAAGCCATAGTGATAACAAATCAATCAAATGAAACAATTAATATTGAAATGTTAATACCCATGTGTACCGGTTTAAGTTTCATCAGTGATTGGAGCATCAAAGTCTGTGAACTGTGGTTCTGGTCTGTTGAAGAGTTTGATGGGGAATGAAGGTTTGACACCGATGTAACTTTCCAGTCGTTTGATTTGCTCCCGACGGGATAACCTTTCTTCAATTTTCACAACAAAGTTCTGAACTTGTCTTCTGGCACTGGATTTCCACCTTGAAGTTTCACCTTTTGACATCTTTATCCGATCATCATTCAACCGTTTGACTAGCCCATCGCGAACAGTTTTGAGCGTGACATCACAGAACTTGTGTAACTCATCGACCCTCATAAAACTTATTAACTTTTTGTTTTTGAGGTAGGTGAAGCCAAAAGATGGTGTTTGGATGAGCGAGTACTGCGACATCTAATTAATTCCAGGAAATGAAACTTGTGGCTTTGTCAAGTTGATCTTCTGTTGGTAACTTTCCACTCCAAGCTGAAGATCTTCCACTCTTTCTTGAACTATCAATCGTCGGATGAAGAGAAGTAGAGATGACATGAAGTTGTATTGTGTTTCAGTATCGAATCCACGCATTCTTCCTTGAACTTTTTCTAGATACATGTCTTCAATGTCATTTAGATAAAGATCAGGAAAATCTGCTTCGGAGAATTTGTACTTCTTTTCATCTTGTCTTTTAACCACAATCTCATTCAGGAACATGTAGTTAAATCGTTTCGACTCTTGAATTTCCAAGATAGCAATGATCTTTGATTTATGCTTCACATTCTCCAATGACTTGGTGTCTAATCTGTGAGTGTAACCGAGACGACGACGTTCAGGCCAGTGCTGAATCCCGTGTAAAGCATCTCTATCGTAAGCTACAATAGAGTCGCTAAATATTGGAGTTGATTCTTCAATTGCTGGAACATCGTATCTTGCGGCTGGTACTGAGATAGTTGTTGGGAATTATTCTATCAGTTACCACGGCTAGTGAAGATATTACAACTGCAGAAGATTGTACTTGCAGTGGAAACTCATTACCACTGCAAGAACAAAATATTACCACTGCTCACTTGTTAACTGTTAGAGAAACGCGCTTAGATAAACATAGAAAAGATTTTGTGTATATCTTATTCTATTAGTATTATACTTATCTTGTAAAAGAGGACTCCTTGCTGTATAAAAGGAGATCCTAATTCATAGTTAGAATATATCTTTCTAATACGTTTTCTTAGAGCTTCAAGGTGTAACCCTAGTGATATCATAGATCACTCGTATTATTATCATTAATAATATTGGAGCTATTTGTTTTGTTACATACATTGTTCATACATAAAATTGTTTCATTTACAATCAATCTTCTAAGTATCATTAAGTAGATTCCGCATACTTAGTGGTATCACTCAAAGTATCATTATCAACACAAGTTCAAGGTGTTCACGATCCAACAAGTGGTATCAGAGCAAGGCTTTGATATTTTGATTTAGAAGATCCTATGGTAGACTCAAAAGAAACAATGGAGACAGAAACAAGCCAATCAAACATTGCTGCAAAGCTTCCTAAGCTTAAGATTAATGACTTTGAGATGTGGAGGCTTATGATAGAACAATTCTTTATGGTTCAAGACTACACATTATGGGAGATCATAATGTGTGGAAATTCATTCAAACCTGGTACAACTGTAGAGCAGGTTGGTGACAAGACAGTAACAAAAGTTAACACTGGTCCTGTTACTAATGAAGAAAGAAGCCAACTAAAGAATGATTTGAAGGCTAGAGGTTTGTTATTGATGGCTCTACCCAGAGAACAAGTTCTGGCTTTTAGCAAATACAAGTCTGCAAAGACTCTTTTTGATGAGATCTGTGAAGTGTTTGGTGGTAATGACTCTACCAAGAAGACTCAAAAGACTTTACTGAAGCAGACTTATGAAAACTTTGGTTCAACAGGTAATGAATCTCTTGATAGCATATTCACAAGGCTACAAAAGATTGTTACTCAGCTCACTGCTTTTGGAATTGAGGTGGAAAAGGAAGACCTCAATCTTAAATTTCTAAGAAGCTTACCTTCTGAGTTTGATACCAATGTTGCTGTTTGGGAAGATAAGTCAGATCTTGAGACCATGAAGCTTAATGATGTGTACAATAACTTCAAAGTTATTGAACAAAGATTAAAGAAAGCTGGCAAGTTAAGAACAAGTTCTGCAAGTGTAGCACTCATATCATCATCAGGTAATGATAGTTCAGATGATGAAAGTGATAGTGATGATGACAGTGGTAACATGATTGTTTCCACTGGTAATGGAAATGTTTCCACTAGGAGCTCAAAGAAACAGGTTGCAGGACTAAGTGATGCTACCTTCTATGCCTTTATATCAATCCATGTGGGTGGTTCAATTCTCAATCATGAGGATTTGGATCAAATTGATGAAGATGATATGGAGGAGATGGACATTAAATGGCAGGTGGCATTACTAAGCTTGAGATCAAAGAAGTTCTGGAAGAAGACAGGGAGAAAGATACATATAAGTGGTGATGAGACTGTAGGTTTTGATAAAAAGAAGGTGGAGTGCTATAATTGTCACAAGAAGGGGCACTTTGCAAGAGAATGTAGAAAACCAAGGAAATCTGACAACAAGTCAACTTGGTACAAGAAGGATAAGAACAAAGAACCTACAACAGAAGAGCCAAAGGTGCTATTGGCTATTGATGGAGTGAGCTTTGATTGGAGCTTTATGACCCAGGATGGAGAAGATGATTCAGAATCTGCAATGCTAGCTACTGAACATGCACTCATGGCTTTCTCTGACACTGAGGTACATACTGATAATGCTTGTTCTAAAAACTGTATGGCCTTAAAAGAGTTAGAGATCTCTAAAACAAAATATGATGAACTGATGCTAGATTTACATCATACTAATTATAATTTAGCAAATCATAAAAGAGGTCTAGGTGTTTTAGAAAAACAGATAGAGCATTATAGGGCTAATGAATCTAAGTTCAGTGATGATATTGCTGTTTTAAAAAGAGACTTAGATTTTTATGTTGAAGTAAATAAAGCTCTTAGGGAAGAGATTGAAAAAGTTAAAAAGGCTAGTGAGAATATTCAGATAACTAAGCAAACACTAGACCATCAATCCAAGAGCATTGACAAAATTTGGGAAGCCCAAGTTGTGAGCAAAGCTAAATCAGGTCTTGGATGCAAATCTGTTCCACCACCTCTAAGAGGTGTTCCAGCACCTTTTGGCATTAACCTAGCTCACACAGGCTTAGAAGAGTTTCAGGATCCACCCATGACCTATGGACCAAAATTTGTTAAACCAGTTGAAACTGAAAAGGTTCAGGTTGAGGTTGAGACTTTTGATAGTGCTAGTGACTCATCTCTTAAAGATGAATGTTTGAATGTTGAGTCTAAAACTAGTGTTACTGAAGATGTTAAAGTTGAGGAAAGAAAAAGTATTCCTGAAGAAGTCAAAGAGAAGCCTAGGACACAGTCAAATTACACTAGGCCTACTACTAGGTATGCAGAAATGTACAGGGATAGGTCTAAATCTCCTAGAGGGAACATGAGAAGTTGGAATCATGTTAAAACTAGGTAGTTTGGTAGTGATTTTGTGTTCAACAATAAGGCTTGTCATATATGTGGTAGCTTTGACCATTTAGCTAAAGACTGTACCTACCACATGGGAAGAAGGGAAGTATTTGTGAATAAAAGGGTGAATGGACATAATTCTAATAAAATGACTCACCCAAACCCCCTAAGCAAGATGGTTCCCAGGTCTGTTATGCTTACCACTGGCATCAAACCAATTTCCACTGCTAGACCAGCAGTTACCACTGCCAGTAGTAAAAACAGATTTTATCCTAAGTCCCCTGTCACTTCTTTTGTTAAATCTTATCAAACAGGGAAAAAGACTTATTTTGAAAAGAATGATCACAAGAATCACATGTGGAGACCAAAATTTTCTAATCCAGCAGTTTCCACTGCTAGGCATGCAGTTACCACTGCAAGACCAAATGTTTCCACTGATGTCTATGTGAATAAGAAAAGGGTAAACTTGGGAAAAGCTGTTAAGGCCTCAGCTCGTTGGGAATGGAAACCAAAAGGAACAACAACCTCAAACAATCCCAATGGTGTATCAATGACCTTTGATAGATACAATTATATTGATACACGAGGCAGATCCAAGTCATTTGTGGCTTGGGTCCCCAAAAGGTACTAATTCCTTTATGTTGAGTGCAGGAACAGTCAAAGATTACTAATGATTATGAATGACTTGATAATATTTTCTGAGTTTAACTAATATGTTTTCAAGTTGTTTGGTATATGTCTGTTCTGCAAATGTTTATGAGATTGCAAGAAGTGTGTTACAGTCACCAAGAGGTGTAGCCAAGGAATGTGGTCAAATAAGCCGAACTTAGTTTCTATTGCAAAGATAATAATGCTGAAGGTCTTCCAATATTGATTAAATTAAGAAGATCTTTTCATTCATTCCAAGACACAAGTTACAACTTACATTCAAAGTTCCAATTGAATTACGAAGATCATTCCTAATACATTTGGCTAATTGTGTACTACTAGCTTCTATCAATTATTACATAATACTTGAGGCTATGACAAGTACAATGAAGAAGCTGAAGATGAAAATGGAAAAAGAAGAGAAGGAAGACTGTGAAGGTGCTCAAGTAACAAAGTCAAGAAAATACTCAAGAACTTTGTTCCTTGGCAACATTCCTCAATCATTTACTTCTGCTTCTCCTTTCCCTTACATATGATCTGAGCCTTCTTGCTCTGTCCAATATGTTCTTGATGCAGAAGACCAGGTTCTGGAGCAGGAAGATCCAACACCAAATTTGATGATGTTGGGAGAGATGAATCTCTTTTACTTGATTTTGGTTGGGATCTCTCTGGTGTGGAAGGTGGAAGAAAGGTTGGATCTTCATTCTCTTCTTCTGAAGATTCTTCATCAGAGGTCCAGATGAAAGGAGAGACAAGCTCTCTCTCAGCAGGATTTGGATCATGGCTTGATTCACCCTCTATGTGTGCATTCCATTGTTTTTCTTGCACATCCCATCGTTTCTCCATCTCTCTCTTATAGTCAGAATCTTCAAGTCCCCATGGATATGGTGGTACATCTTCTTCTGATGATGGAACATAAGAGTGTTGATCAGAGGACTCAGGGTTTGATGACATGGCTGTGGAAGAGAATTGGGTTGATTGGGATATTTGGGTTTGAAAGATTATTGGTGACTGAGATGTGGTGTTTGGAGGAGGTTAAATAAGCCAAGGTTAGGTGTTATGCTAATTAATGAAGGTTATTTACTTCCATCTGTTTTGGTTGGTTTGAGAAGTAACTGTGGTTTGACTTTTGAGAAGATATTTTTGTGTATAGTAACTTGGTTAAAAAGTTACTTGGGTTAATCTTTGTGGGTTAAGATGAGACTTATTTTGTGTTGTAGTATACAACCTATATCATTGGAGTAATAAGGTGTGTATCTTAGACACACAACAAATGGTTATTGATTCACCATGTCTAACCCACATAAGAATCAGCTAGTCCATAAGCAAACGGCTTCTGGTAAAGACTTATCAAATCCGTTGATAGCTGATAGTTTGCTAAAAACTATGATAAGAGCAGCAAATTTTACATGTTTTACTTACCACTGCTCTTTGAAATTTTGTTGATTTTTACCACTGCAAGTTCACCGTTTCCACTGATAGTGTAAATTTTACCACTGGTGAACTAGCCGTTACAACTGTGTGTCAGTAATCTTATTTTTACTAGCCGTTGCAAATATAACTGTCTTTCCGTATTAATAGGGTAAAATTTTTGGGAATTATCTACTTACCAAACTTTATTTATTCTTTTCTAAAGATAAATCTTTCTATAGATAATTCACCATACGCGTTTTTCTCAAAACCCTATTAGTATAAATTGATCATTATACAGCTTGCTCTTTATTCTCGATTACTAACACTTTTATCTCTCAAATCACAAAATCATGGTGACTCTCAAGTTTGCAGATGAACACAATCAAGTGGTTTGCCTCCAAAAGTCAAACGACAAGAGTGGACCCGTTTTTCATCAGATTGTGGATTTCCTAAACACAACTCATATAAGGTATGCCTTAACTATGAATCCTACAATCTTTGTTTCTCAAATCAAACAGTTTTGGAACTCTGTGGAGTCCATAACACTTGAACAGGGGGACATACATGAATCTGTGGAAGCTCTTAGAGCCACAGTGGATGGGGTAACTATTGATGTTACTGAGTCATCTTTAAGGAGAATTCTCCAATTAGATGATCTCAATGGTATCATCACATTACCTAATTCAGACATATTCAAATACATTGCTTTGATGGGGTATGATACATCTGACCAAAAAGTAACTTTTAAGAAAGGATGTTTTTGTCCCTATTGGAGATTTTTGATACACACTCTGTTGCATTGCCTAAGTCCTAAGAAAACTTCTTATGAACAATTTGGATCAACCATGGCTTACCCTTTAGTTTGCTTGGTTTCTGATAGGACTTTCAATTTTTCAAGGTTTATATTTAATAACATGAAAGGCAATGTAACAAGTTCATACAAATTTTTGATGTATCCAAGGTTTGTGCAAGCAGTGTTAAATGAATTTCAACTGAAAAATCATAATAGGATTTATGACACTCCATGTCTTAAGCCAAAAGTATTTCAAAACATGTGTAAGGCTTCAGATTTTTGGAATGGAGTGATTCATCCTCTTTTACCAAACATGCTTGCTAAGATTTCACAGGTACAGGGTGAAGATGCAACAATCCCAGTTGTATCCCATCACACACCCACTATTATTGTTCCACAAATTCAACATATCCCTTCTGTAACTCACACTTATGAGAGAAGGTCTAAACAGCCAACTTCTTTCATCTCAACATTGCATGTTGCTAAGCCTTTTGGTGTAGGCACAAGCAGTGGTGGTTCAAGGCTTCAATCTAGTCCAACTAGAGAAGAGCCTGAATCAATGCCTTATGATTCACCTCTCCCAACAGGTAACACAGTTGGAAGTGTTGAAGGCAGTGTGACACTAACTGAATTGATGGAATTATGTACCAAATTAGTCAAACAGGTTCAAACTCTGGAGAAAGATCTGGCATAGACCAAAGAACAACATGCCACAGAGTTGAATCTATTGAAGGCTGAGATTCAAAAGTTGCAGTCTGAAGTTGAGAATCTCAAGAAGAGAAGACATGTTCAAGTTGTGGTTTCTTCCCCATCATCATCACATGATGGTCTTTCTGTAGGTTCTGGTTATGCTTTGGGAACTTCTTCCAAACAGGGGAGGAAAACAGATGCAGAAATTAAGGGGAGGAGTACTAATCTTGAAGATATGGATGCTCAAGCATATGATGATGTAGCTGAGATTGAGGGGAGGATTGAAACTGCTCAACAACTTTCCACTGAAGCAGAACATGTTACCACTGATCACATAATTTCCACTGCAAGTGAAAAAGTTACCACTGATGTTCCATCACTTACCACTGCAGAGGAAGAAGCTGCCAGAAAAAGATCAATTAAAGGTAAAGCAATGGTGTTTGGTGCAGAACAAGTACATACAAGAAAGATTTCTAAGAAAGATCAAGCTCAAATTGATTTTGATGCAAGATTAGCAGAACAATTTGAAGCTGCAGACAGAGAAAATATGAAAAAGCAAAAGGAGATGGATGTTGCTAGTTTTATGGAAGCACAGAGGTTAGGTAAACTTGAAGAAGTAATGGCACAACCACTCTCAGTGATTCCACCAACCATCTTACATGAGAAACCCCCTATGTTCTCATATGTGCCATCAGATGAAGAGATTGAGCATATGATTAAGCATGATCCAGTTGTAAAGAAGAAAGCTATTGAGCTTGTTGCTAACAAGACTTTAACTGAAGAACAAAGAACAACTCAATTGGTTGATTTCATTCAAATGAAGAATCAACAAGCACTGGCTGAGATTATTGGAAACTTCAGAAAAGGTCAAAAGAAACAAAGACAACCTACAAAGGCACAGATCATTCATGAGATGAAAGTATATTGCTGTCATGTTGGAACTTGGAAGATGGTTGATTTCAAAGGTATGTCTCATGAAAGAATTGAAGGTATCTACTACAGAATTAAAAGGCAAGATAATACCTTCAGACCTATTGATTTTGAAGAAGTTGAAAGATTCAAACAAAGTAAAAGGAAAGCTTCAACAGTTGAAGAACATGTCACCAAAAGAATGAAAGTTCCTCAAGAGAAAGAATCACAATCTGAGAAATGTACAGAAGATCTACAGAGTGCAATTATCATTGTTGAAGAAGAAGATTTCTATCTAGATCCTTTACAATCAAAATATCAAATTATTGATTGGGAAGTGTACACAGCAAAGAATTTTGCTTCCACTTGGAAAATTATAAGACTGGGAGGAGAATCTTCATCATTCATTCAGTTTGAAGATCTTCTTAAAGCATGTGACAGAGATGATCTTGATACCCTTTGGAAGCTTGTCAATGAAAGATTCAAGGCTGATACTCTCAAGGATATGAAAGAAATGCAGCTCTGGGTTGACTTAAGAAGACTATATGAACCAGATCCTAATGATAAGTATTGGAAGTTTAATTCATCAAGCTTGAATACTACATGGACATATTTTGATAAATGTGAGGTTCATCATGTTTCTACAACAAATAAAGTGGATGTGTTTATGTTTGCTGAGAAGGAATATCCACTTCGAGCTACAACTCTTTCTGCAATGTTGAAATCAAAGTTAAGAGTTTATGCAGATAGTGAAAAGGTTAGAGCTTTGATTCAGAAGATTCACGATCAATATGCAAGAGCTGATAAAGTGTTGAGAAAAACAAGATAAGTGTTTGGAAGAATTCCCATATCCTCAGGTTTATTGTATACTTGAAGAAACTTGTTGATTTACAAATAAATCATAAGTTTAGGGGAGGATTGTTGGGAATTATTCTGTCAGTTACCACGGCTAGTGAAGATATTACAACTGCAGAAGATTGTACTTGCAGTGGAAACTCATTACCACTGCAAGAACGAAATATTACCACTGCTCACTTGTTAACTGTTAGAGAAACGCGCTTAGATAAACATAGAAAAGATTTTGTGTATATCTTATTCTATTAGTATTATACTTATCTTGTAAAAGAGGACTCCTTGCTGTATAAAAGGAGATCCTAATTCATAGTTAGAATATATCTTTCAAATACGTTTTCTTAGAGCTTCAAGGTGTAACCCTAGTGATATCATAGATCACTCGTATTATTATCATTAATAATATTGGAGCTATTTGTTTTGTTACATACATTGTTCATACATACAATTGTTTCATTTACAATCAATCTTCTAAGTATCATTAAGTAGATTCCGCATACTTAGTGGTATCACTCAAAGTATCATTATTAACACAAGTTCAAGGTGTTCACGATCCAACAATAGTCAATGAGGAAGCATATTTCTTCTTTGATTTCTCTTGGGTGAGTTGGAGGTTACGAAGATCTTTTTTGAAGAAGAAGCGATAAGGTATCTTAGGTTTTTCGGGAAATCCTTGCAGTGGTAACGGTTTAGTCCAATCAGTGAAGTAAGGTTTGTCATGTCTTTTAGAATAGTTGTCGAGATTCGCCTCAGGATTTAGCCAGTCAAACTTGCCAGACATTGCACTAGCTATATTCTGCATATGAAACTCGAGTTCCAT
>JARVZY010003908.1:0-26632 GCA_030686995.1 Artemisia argyi
CATGTTTTTCAACTTGATTCAAGTTGTGGGGTAATGAAAGGAGAGCTAGAGGAAAGTTGTTCCAAGTTGCATTGAGCAAGGTGTCAGGCAACAAGAGCACAAAGCTCATGGGCCTCCTTGAGTTCTTCAATGAACTTCAAGTGTTCGGAGAAAGGTGATAGGACATGCAACATAGGGATAACATGTGTGTTAGTAGAAGGTGGTGGTGATACTCTTGGTGGTGGAGATATTTATGAGTTTGGGTAATCATGAATGGATGATAATGAAGTTGTGGAGGATGTATCATGAGTGGAGGATGTTTTGGATGGTAGATTGGTAGGTTGAACAAGATGTGAGGTGTTAGGAATGAGATTGGGATTGTTGTTTCGAGATTGAACATGCTCTTCATTTGGCTTATGTTGGTAAGATGAAGGTGTATTTTTAGGAACAAGGATGGATGTTTGGTTATTATGATGAGGTTTGTGAAAGGGTTCATTTTAAGTGAACATGAGGTTTATGTATCATGAAATATGGTTTGACCTTCATGGGTTATGTTGTAGTGGTGATGACACACTTTGTAGGGTATATGGTTGAATCTTTTGTGAGGATGACTAGGTTGAGTTATTGGTGAAGATGGTAAATGAGTATCAAGTGATGTAGGTTAGAGTGAAAGAGCGATGTTCATGGAAGGGATTACTTGGTAGGAGGGTGTTATAGATGGTGCATTAGGTGCACTAGGAGATGAAATTTGAGGTTAGGTGAGTAAAGGTTATGAGGTTTGAGTGTGTAAAGGTAGAAGGATATGGGTGAGTAAAGGTTGTTGATATGTAATGTTGGTGAGAAGGAAAGTGAGGTGTTAGGTAAGTAATGTTTGAAAACATAGGAGGAATTTGGTGTTGGATGTTTGACAACGTCATTTGATTTGACGGAATTTTAAAGGAAGTTAGGCTTTCTTCTCCAAACAAGTTTCTTGGTGGCTTTGGTTTAATGGGAGAGGAAATGATGAGATGAGTGGAGATTGAGAGGAATGAGAGTGTTTATAGTGTAGGATTGGTGGGATCAAGGATGGATAAATATTGATGGAAGGTTTAAGATAAAATAGGTTTGTGAATTTTGGGAAGTGTAGGATGAAATGGGCTAAAAAAAAATAGAAAAGGGAAACAACACCTTCGACCATCAGATGGCCGGTCCCCTTAATTGGAGGCCGGTCCCCTTAATAATTAAGGGGGCCGCCTTATGATTTAAGGGGGCCGCCCATCTGGTGATTCCCAGATTGCCAGAAAAGGGTTTTTGGTAGTGAATTGCAGAAAGGTTGTGTTTTTGGTTTCAAACAAGTCCAACTCTTTGAGGCAATCAAGCATATACTAATTATGTAGCCAAATCATATTAACCAAAGAGATTAAGTAAACAAGCAATTTCATCTAGCATGCAAACATACTCATGAAGCAAGTAAAATATAAGTGCTAGGAAACAATAAGCAACATCAAGTATTTCATAACTACATAACAATGAGGATTAATTCTAATGTGTATCAATGTGCAATAAGTGGGTAGTTATGATAGCATGTATTTCTAGACTTGTTACAAACAAAGTCTTAATGAACAAACCATGGTCCTCTTGATTTGATTTAGTTCACTTATAAGTGTCATTTATATAAATATAGATGACAAATATGAGATCATCATGCATGATTTTAAAAGAGACGTTTTTAGCATTATTCAACAATGTTTGAAAGTAAGTTTTCACTTGGATGTGAGAGTTATTTGAATAAAATAGATTGGGTTTTTACTTCAAAATGTGTGAATGAACGGTAAAGAATATTTTCCCAATCTTTAGTTTTGATCAAAACAAAATTGTGAATATTAATAGTGATAACATGTTATTTAAAAGTGGGATAGTTATTTGAAAGACTATTTTCCAAAATGTGAGGTTTTTGCATATTTTTAGAGATATTAGATTTTTAACAACAAATATCATAAATCAAATATTTTAAAAAATGTTTATTAAAGATCTCATGCTCAAGAGGATTGGTTAAGCCTATTATTATCTCATGCTATCGTTTCTACATATCCTATGATCCTGAAGGAAATGAAGACGATAATTTATATGTTAGATGCGAGAGTGTTGAATGGGGTATAACCTAACATCTATAGTTCCTTTGTTTTCGCACGCTTATCTGACTTAATGCCATAGTCTACGAGAGCTTGTTTCATCCATAGTTTTCTTACGTGAGGGATCTAATCCTACTTCTATATTTACGATTGATCCACTTAACTCATTTCACTTCATCACCATGAGTTTCCTAATAGTGGATATAGAAGATTTCCATTTTCTATTTTGTTCGGCAATGAACAATTTTATCTTATTCCTAGGAAAGTCAACCAATGATGTTTCTAGGTTATAAGAATATAAGCAATTATGTACTAAGCATTAATCTAACTAATCATTTATCTAAGCATGCAAATTATAGTGATGAACTTAAAAGAAACGCGTACCTTTTAGTCTTCAATGGAATATCTTCAAGCACTTCAAGTGACCATGTTGACTTATAGAAGTCATTTGTAGATGATATTCCAACTTCTTCCAAGATTGAGAACTTAGCCACTTGGTCCCCATTGTCTAATTGGTCCAAAGTTGTTTGGTCCAAACATATTTAACATTTGGCTAGGATGCATGTATGGTGGTAATATTTCCCATTGTCTCATTGGTCCAAAGTTGTTTGGTCCAAACATATTTAACATTTGGCTAGGATGCATGTATGATGGTAATATTTCCCAAGGATTGTAACTTGGTTGATAATTCCACATTTGATTTCTAGTGTTATTGTAATATTGTCTATTTTGATTTCTTCTAGGTTGAGATGTTTTAGATCTTGGATGATGATTTTTAGTTTTTCTTGGTGGTGGAGTTTTAGATCTAAATTTAGGTTTAGAGGATCCTACTTCGGTCTTTAAGGATGGTTTATAAAAAATTTTAACTTTTTCATCATTCGCAATGGGTATTTTTCTATCTTTTGTAAGTATATACTTAGGATTTGTTTCTAATAATTTTTGTTTACTAGATTCACATTCAAACTTTATACTTTTATTTTCACTAGTTGAAACATTAGTTGAAGTTAATCCTAGACCGGTTTTATCTCCCGAAGTTTCTTGAGCACTTAGTATTTTCTTAAGTGGGTTATTACTATTTTTAAACCTGTCAAGTTTGAAAATTTCATCTTTAAGTTTTTCGTTTTCATTTTTAACCTCTAAGCAAGTTTTACATTTTACGAAAACTTCTTTTCCTTTTTCCAAATGTTGTAGTTTAATTTTTAATTCGAGTACTTCATTTTCTAATTGATTATTAATATGTTTTAGTGACTTATTTTTAGCTATAACCTTTTGACCTAATTTGCATAACCTATTATATTCACTATCTAGGTCTTTTTCGTCTAATGATAAATTTTTGTCACTAAAGTATTCGGTTTCGAAACGTACCTCGCTTGATGTCTTAGCCATAAGACACTTTTCTTCATTTGTGGTTTCTTTCTTGTCCTCATCGCTATCACTCCAAGCACCTCCGATAAACGCCTTTTGATTTTGATCTCTTGACATCATTGGACACTTTCCGATGAGATGATTTGGATTGCCACATTTAAAACACTTCCTTTCATTATATGGTTGCCTAACATATCTTCCTCGTCTTTTGAAGTATTTCTTGAAGTCTCGTACGGCCATAGCATACTCTTCATCGTCACTTTTGGAGGTTGAGCATTCTTCGTCACTAGAGTCCTTTTTAGCTTTCAACACAATTGATTTGCTTTGCTCCCTTTTTCCATTGAGAATCTCGGAGTCTTTCTTTATTATTGCTTCGTAGACTTTCAGGTTGCCGATCAACTCATCAAGTTGAAGAGTTAACAAGTTCTTCGATTCTTCAATCGCCGTAACTTTAGCTCGCCATTTTGGATGAAGAGCCCTAAGAAATTTCCTAACAAAATTCTTACTAGAAAAATTCTCATCAAGTGCTTTTAAACTTGTGATAATAGTGTTAAATCTAGCAAAAGCATTATCTATTGATTCCTCCTCCGGAATCGTAAATTGTTCATATTGTTGAACAAGAAGATCTATTTTGTTATCTTTAACTTGACTATTACCTTGGTGAGTGATTAGTAAAGAATCCCAAATTTCTTTTGCGGTTTTACACATAAAAATTCTTTCGTATTCTTTACGTGGTAACGCATTGTAAATAACCATTTTTGCTTCATTGTTTTTAGAAAGTCTTCTTTTTAAATCATCATTTTGTTTTTCAAAAGGTACTATTTCATCTTTATTTGTTTCGGGATTATTTTGAGTAGGTAAAAAATCACCATTAGTAATAACATGCCAAAGATCTAGATCCTTTGATTTCACATAAGTTTCGAATCGATTTTTCCAATATAAAAATCCATCACTTTCAAATAGTGGTGGTCTTTGCATAGATTGCCCTTCTAAATATTTTTCAGATTCCATAGATCGTTACAAGTTTTAAAATACAATATATTTTAAAAATCTTGCTAGACCTTGCTCTGGTACCAATTGTGGAAAACTAGAAGGGGGGATTGAATAGTTTTACGTCTTTTTAATTTTATTTTGAAAACTTAGTTTAGTTTTAAAATCTTGTTTGCTTTTAAAACTTTGATTCAATCTTATGTGAACTCAAATCTTGAACAATATGAACAAGTATATCTAAGTATAAACAATAATAATAATGTATGCTAAGTATGTGAAATCAACACATGTATAATATAAACAATTGTAGCTATATACGAGAGATAATTACGTAATCGTTTATTTTATAATCCTTAGTTATATTTTGTATGAAAACTATACTTGATCGAAATGATCAATTATATGTATGTAACCTTTTTAGTTTGATTGTAAAAACTTTGTTTTGTGAATAAAACTTTCGTTTGATCTTTAAGTAAAATCAATACTAGCACTATATGAGCAACTATATATATACGTCTACGTCTACAAAATTAATAACGATATAAGCAAGATAATAAGTAAGATATGGAAACATCTAACCGCGAGACAAAGGATTTATAGTGGTTCGGCTACAAGGACACCTTCCTTGCCCTACTCCACTCCTCGAGTCACCTACTCGAGAGTTTTCTTCACTATATCAACAAGCTCCCTTATGGCGGAGAAAACCTTACACACCAATTACACACCAATTACACACCAATTTACACACCAATCTTCACACCAATATTCACACCAATCTTCTTCACACCTATCTTCTACACACCAATCTTCTTCACACTTAGCTTCTACACACCAATATTCTACACACCTTCTTCACAACTACTTCACACCAATCTACTACTTAATCACACCACTTCTTCACACCTATTTCCTACACACCAATCTTCTTCACTCCTATCTTCTAAACAAATAATAACAAGCACAACACAATATTCACAAATGAATATATATACACTATACACAACAACTCTTCAACACTTCTTGAACTTGGTTGTAGAGAGTTCTTCTTTTGCACTTAGAATGAGAATGGATGATGAGGGATTGAATCACTTGAAACAAGGATTAATATACAAATGATCAAAGGGTTTTTGATGAGTTTTAGATGATTGTAGATCTGAAAATTTCGTGCAAAAGGTGAGGAAAAATTCCAGAATTAAGGTGGTATTTATAGGCAAAAGTTTCTGACAGAGGAGCGTGGCCGGTCCCCTTAAAGCATGGCCGGCCCCCTTAAAATTAAGGGGGCCGCCCCTTATAATTAAGGGGGCCGCCCAACTGTAACGGCCAGAAACTTTGTTTTTTAGTGGGGAAAGTTTATTTGGTGAAAAACTAACTGATTTTGGTTAAGTATTTGAAATCATATATTTAGTATGATTAAAACATTTTTCCTTATTACCAAAAGTGTTTTTCAAAAATATATAATAAGATTATATAATTAAATAAACTTTGTATTAGTTAATTAAATACCCCTTTGATCATGAGATGTATTAAGCACTTATTCATCCATACCTTAAGTGATTAAGTTGGATATAGTGATATAAACTAGTTTAATACTTGTTTACGTAGTAATCAAACGATTGACGAGTTTACATTTTGTGATCGTCAAAATATAGAGATATCGAAAAATATAAATAACGTTTTCATACATTATTTATGTCAACATTAACATTTGGTATCCCGACGACATGTCGACGACAACAGTTTTTTTTTTAAATTTTGATATAACCATTATATATTGCATCTTTTAATATAGCCCGAGCCCAAGACGAGACCACAGCCGAGCCACAGCTGAGCCACAGCCGAGACCACAGCCGAGCCACAGCCGAGACCACAGCTGATAAGTACGGTATGTATTCCTTTTTAAATTTTTTTTTTCATATTTATGCTTTGTTGTAGCGTTTGGTTACTAGTTTAGTGATTTGATGCGTGGGAATCGCACCTTGCTTTACCTCTCGAGGGATCTCGAGAAGCTTACAACCCCCACCAGGCAGTGTACCTGATCGTTGTAGTATAGTATAGTGACAAGTACCGGGGGATTGATCGTTCAGCTTAGGAATAGTGTCGCTAGGATTAGAAAACCTAATTAATAGTTCTAAAGGTGAGAGATGATTATTTTTGTATTTTTTATATTTTTATAAAAGCAAGTAAAATCTCGGGTT
This sequence comes from Artemisia argyi, assembly GCA_030686995.1. Classification (NCBI taxonomy): domain Eukaryota; kingdom Viridiplantae; phylum Streptophyta; class Magnoliopsida; order Asterales; family Asteraceae; genus Artemisia; species Artemisia argyi. Next base: position 6,641 of record JARVZY010003908.1, read on the forward strand.
TTGGAAGAGTGGGCAGAATTAGTTGCTATTCAACTATCCCAAAGCTAAGATGCAATCAAAATAAAATAATAAAAATAAAAATAAACTAATTATACTAAGGTTGTGAGCAGTAATTGGAGAAATTGTGTTTACTTAGACTTCACTACTCCCTAGATATCTTTTACACGTTAATTACTTGTTACACTTGTATGGATGACGGATTGTATTCCTTAATACCATTCGTGGGGTGGCATACATAACTCTCCAACTCTATGAGCTCTTATCTCCTCCTACACCATGACCCAGCACAACTATAGGGATTGTAAACAGTGGCTCATGCATTAAATACAACCAATAAAGACCTAGTACGCCTCGGTTCATGTTTCTTAAGACGTTCAAGCATGTTACCATTTGGAGATCTGCCAGTTTTCTTAAGCCTAACATATAATATCATTCATCCAAAACAAGAATAGACAAGTAATCAACACATAATCAACATCTAGGTTTCATTAGATCTAAGCAAACACAAAAGAGATCTAGCCTAGCATAGTAGAATTGAGACAAGAACAATATATAAACAACCAACACATAGACATATTGATTGAATTGGAAGAACACTTATATCAATTACAATGCAAGGTCTCAAGGGTTTGGAACCCTTGAGAAACCTGTAAAAGATACACCAAAATCGTCTTTAGGGTTTCACCAAAACTTCTCCCCCCTTTTTAATGAAAAAACTAGAAAACTATATATAGGAAAAGTAGGCTGACGGCGTCAAGAGTTACTTGTGACGCCGTCACCTCGCCGCCATATACATCCTCGGACGGCCTTGATCTACTTATGACGGCCTATGTGACGCCGTCACCACCCACGGTATTTTATTCTTGCCACTTTGACGCCGTCATGAAGCCTTCTGACACCGTCACCACCTACGGTGTTTAATTCCTCATGTCTGACACCGTCAAGATGGTAGTCTTGACGCCGTCACCTTGTATCTTCAGCATGGAAATTTGGTACTTTGCCGTTTTCTTCACTTTTATGCTCCAAAAGCATCCAAAATGGCTTCTTTTCCAGAATTCACTCTCCAAACACCTAAAATCACAAAAGGAACGATTTAGGGCAATATTTGATCAAATAAAGTCGGATTCGGGCTTAAATGACCCCCTAAAAACGGATCATTTTTCGCCTCATCATATACCCTTACACTTGAGATTTGCTTGTCCTCAAGCAAATGAGCTTTTATTCTACTCAAAAGACAAGTTAGGGGTCATTTAACACTAATATAAAAGTAATTACAACAAATAGTCGTTCCACTAAAGACCAATAGACAAGCACGGAGGTCATACACTAGCACCTCACAAATAGTGTTTAGATACTCACATCTCTCGGGTGTAATAAAGTAATATAACATTATGGAAATGGAAGATATCTCTCACTACCTGTCATAGCAAAATAGATTACCATAGGCTTGGGAAAGGATCAAACCTCCACCACATGGCGTAAGCACCTAGGATAAACTATCAAAGAGGTCTTTTAAAGGGTTATAACGTTAGGTGTAGGGATATGAATTACACGGTTTTGTTGGATAAAGGAAGTTTTACTGGTGGCGAGTTAACAATCTTGGTTAATTACATGTACAAGATGGCGTTGCTAAGCCAAGACTAGACTCGACTTAAGCTAACAAATGAAAAATAACAAAAACATAAAATGAACATAGAATAAAAACGGGATGGTAGTCCGTATGTTTTTTTTTTTCTATTTTTTTTTTCTTTTTCTTGATTTTTTCGATTTTATTTTTTTTTTTGTGCATACACTCTTACCCTACCATCCAAAATAATACATCATAGGGGTATAAACGTTCCCCTTACACTTGAATCTTTACATACTTTACATTAAACTATTCTAATGACTCGAATTAAGAAAATCAAAACACTTGGAGCACTTTTAAGATTAACGCACATATGGGGGTAATAAGTGATGTTCTTCCCCATTACTCCATAAAATAAGTACTTACCCATGAGTCCCAATCGTCCCAAAACAATATGTACAAGGATATGACTCGACTTAGCAACCATGTAATCAATTAGAGAGTTAACTTAGGGTTTAACAAATAACAATAATGCACTAAAAATGAGCGCATACACGGAAGGCTAAGGCGATTTGGTTGTACATTTAAGTGGGGTGTAACAAATTCTTCCTTTAAGTAAAATGCTTAAAGTTAGAAACGAAAAGATAGGCTCGGAGGGGTGTACTAGGGGTATCGTGTACTAAAAATGAGTACAACGCTAAGGGTGTGGGAAAAATTAGTTGACTTAACTAGCCAAGTAATATGACTTAAATGGTCAAGTAATTATGATACGGGTTTAACACAAGGGTGATCCTAATGCCTCTTATCATGTAGTAAATCCTACCACACGAATGTAGTCTCACTAGCGGTCTCGGGATGCATCACTAACGCAAGTTCTAGAATCTAAATGCTACCGGTACACTCATAAGCACCAATAATAAATGCTTTTCCTATCAAATCTAAAGGCGAACCTCACATTTTTGGGTGGAAAATTTTTCTGAATATACGGTTATGTGCTAGTCATACAATCTCCTATCCATGAGACGCTTGCTATGGCTAAAGTTTCACTCCTAAATGTTGTAAAAAATTTTAAATTTGGTGCTAAAATTACACTAACAAGTATTTCTCATAATTTTATTACTCATCTACTATCAAACAAAACAAACTCAAGCGAAAGTGCATATGTAAGGTATCATCTTTTTACCCTCCCCTTACACTTAGGATGAACATTGTCCCCAATGTTCAAGTAAAAGTTAAGAGGTAAAGAGAATGAAATCAAATACTCCCCTGATTCGCTCGGTATGGATTATAGGTTGGCCAGGTTAAATCTTCCTCCAAGAAAACGAACCATCAAAGCTTCCCTTCCAGAATATAAATCATCTTCTTGCCATAAATAACCTGTAAATCCTGACAACAATAGACAAGGCAACCTCGCGTAAAATCGGCGGCATCCTATATAGGTTACGAAATCCTAAAAAAAACAAAGTAAGATATAATGCTTGTGGAATGAAGTTTGCAGATTTCCTGGAGATTATAAAACTTAATAATTCACAAAAACCATAAGACTCCGTTAGAAAAACAAAACCGGTAAAATTTCCAGATTTTTAACTCCTGACGCCGTCAGAAGTGACCTGCAGAAATTCTTATGTTAAGTTTCCGGAAAATTTCTGGAAAAACTTCGTCCTACTTCCTGGAAAATCCTGCAAAACATCATTACGACTCGATACAAGCATTTGACTCTAACAAATACGAATATACATGTTCATTAAATATTGTGGAGAATCATGATCGGTTTGTTTCTTAAAAACATATTTGGGGTTTCCCCTTACACTTATCTTTTGCAAAAATACCTTTAGGTTGAAGTTAAGACTAGGCCAAACAACATAATAAAGTATTTCCATGTTTTAGTTGAGAAACATGATTAACCAATCAATAAAAATAAAACATGCATACGGAAGCAAATAACAATCAAACAATTAAAATCACACAAAACATGGGTTGCCTCCCAAGAAGCGCTTTTCTTTATTTACGAGTCTTGTAGCTAGACTCAAAGTCGTGGGTTACTACGTAACTTCATCATTGGTTCCACTCTCCGATTGTAAATATTCCTTGTAGAAACCAATCACCTTTTTCTCAATCGCCCCCATAATTACTCGGGCAAATTCTTCATCAACTTTATACCTTGGTCCAAGGGCCAAGCAATCCTTGTAGTAAAGACTTCTTTTTTCCCATACATAATCCATGCCCTTTTTCTTATCCTCCTCATTAATATCCTCAAAAGCACCAACGTTGTCCTGATCAAGACGATATACAAAGCGAAATTCTTTCATCCTATTGGGCATCCTATAGGTGATACTATCGGTGTTACTTGCGAATCGGATCGTGCCTTCTACCTCATCATACTCTAACTTAGACTCCTCAACAAATGGTTTGCCAAACACAACATTGGATAATCGACAATCAATAACATTAGCAAGATCCTCCAAAATCATAAAGTCGGTGACAAAAGTGAAATTACCAACAAAGACACGTAAACCTTTAACTCTCCCGACAAAGTTACAAACTCCACCGGGGCACTTGGGTTCCCTTCTAGGTTCAAGTCTTGTGTTCACTATATCATTATAAACCGTTGAGGACATAATGTTGATTGGAGATTTAAAGTCAATGTAAGCATTGCTAATGTGCCTATATCCAATCATACATGGTATCTTAGCATTCTTAGGATCGCCTCTCTTGATCTTAGGTTCAATCATGGTTAAGGGAGATCGCGGGTTATCAATAAGGTTATTATAGTATGCAATCTCCTCCTTAGTGGGGTGTAGGTTAAAGTAGTCGTTAAGCCTCGTATCCAATTCCTCCTCTTCTGGTCTCTCAACAATACTCACAAAGTCATTAGGCCCTAAGTTCTTATTCGAATACAAGGCGGTTGCTAGGTCGCTAAATGTATGTTCGAGTTCAATCTTAATCAACCTATTAAGCTCTCTAAGCTCCCTAATCTCACTCTCAATTTGTTCACGTAACACAGCCAGTTCTTCAGGGGAAAGGGGTGGATTTGCGTTTTCCATAATGGTCAACGGAATAGTCAATGAGGATAGTTTACTAACAGAGGCAAAATAAGATAGACTAAAGAAGACCTAAAAATAAAAATAAAAATCTTACTAGAAAGGAATCTAGCAAGTAGACCTAATAAAAAGAAATCCTAACCTAGACAATAACTATTCCCCGGCAACGGCGCCAAAAACTTGATGCGTGTGAATCGCACCTTGCTTTACCTCTCGAGGGATCTCGAGAAGCTTACAACCCCCACCAGGCAGTGTACCTGAATGTTGTAGTATAGTATAGTGACAAGTACCGGGGGATTGATCATTCAGCTTAGGAATAGTGTCGCTAGGATTAGAAAACCTAATTAATAGTTCTAAAGGTGAGAGATGATTATTTTTGTATTTTTTATATTTTTATAAAAGCAAGTAAAATCTCGGGTTTTGGAAGAGTGGGCGGAATTAGTTGCTATTCAACTATCCCAAAGCTAAGATGCAATCAAAATAAAATAATAAAAATGAAAATAAACTAATTATACTAAGGTTGTGAGAAGTAATTGGAGAAATTGTGTTTACTTAGACTTCACTACTCCCTAGATATCTTTTACACGTTAATTACTTGTTACACTTGTATGGATGACGGATTGTATTCCTTAATACCATTCGTGGGGTGGCATACATAACTCCCCAACTCTATGAGCTCTTATATCCTCCTACACCATGACCCAGCACAACTATAGGGATTGTAAACAGTGGCTCATGCATTAAATACAACCAATAAAGACCTAGTACGCCTCGGTTCATGTTTCTTAAGACGTTCAAGCATGTTACCATTTGGAGATCTGCCAGTTTTCTTTAGCCTAACATATAATATCATTCATCCAAAACAAGAATAGACAAGTAATCAACACATAATCAACATCTAGGTTTCATTAGATCTAAGCAAACACAAAAGAGATCTAGCCTAGCATAGCAGAATTGAGACAAGAACAAGATATAAACAACCAACACATAGACATATTGATTGAATTGGAAGAACACTTATCTCAATTACAATGCAAGGTCTCAAGGGTTTGGAACCCTTGAGAAACTTGTAAAAGATACACCAAAATCGTCTTTAGGGTTTCACCAAAACTTCTCCCCCCTTTTTAATGAAAAAACTAGAAAACTATATATAGGAAAAGTAGGCTGACGGCGTCAAGAGTTACTTGTGACGCCGTCACCTCGCCGCCATATACTTCCTCGGACGGCCTTGATCTACTTATGACGGCCTATGTGACGCCGTCACCACCCACGGTATTTTATTCTTGCCACTTTGACGCCGTCATGAAGCCTTCTGACGCCGTCACCACCTACGGTGTTTAATTCCTCATGTCTGACGCCGTCAAGATGGTAGTCTTGACGCCGTCACCTTGTATCTTCAGCATGGAAATTTGGTACTTTGCCGTTTTCTTCACTTTTATGCTCCAAAAACGTCCAAAATGGCTTCTTTTCCAGAATTCACTCTCCAAACACCTAAAATCACAAAAGGAACGATTTAGGGCAATATTTGATCAAATAAAGTCGGATTCGGGCTTAAATGACCCCCTAAAAACGGATCATTTTTCGCCTCATCATGATTGCAGCCGTATGTATAGTTTGGTTAGTATATTAGGTTTTGATATAAAAGGGATTGTTGCGGATTGTGAACTAGCCGTAGGATATTGTGTACCCACGGTGCAAATAGCACCTTGGGGGACTTGGTATTGAACTAGCCGTAGGATATTGGGTGGGTTTGGTTAAATGTTAGTTGGCGTTTGGTTAGTATATATTGGTTAGTATATATATGGTATACTACTTTTAATATATCGGTTATGTTTTGTGTTAGAATTTTTGCGGATTGATTATGTTTCTGCTTATATAACGGGCTTATGGTTTGTTTGGTTTTCGGCTTATGTTTCACAAGCTTAATTTTTATGGCTTATTTTGAAACTTTTTAACTTAAATAGTTTCAAAATAAGTAAAAAAAAAAAAAAAAAAAGCTTATGAAACATAGGCCGAAAACCAAATAAGCCATAAGCCCGTAGATATATTATTTGGTTTTCGGCTTATGTTTCTTAATAGTTTCAAAAATAAGTCACAAAAACAAGTTTCAAAATAACAAAATAGTTTTATGAAACATAAACCGAAAACCAAACAATTGTTTATAGTCTAATTGTTTAACTTAAAATATATGCTATTGTTAGACTTTTGTGAATGTTTTAGGATTTTAGTGATTAATTTCGGAAAGTCCCTGTCCGAAGTTAATCATCCTATAGAAAACCCGTCCGAAATTAAATTATTAGAAATTAATTTCGGAAAGTCCCCTGTTTGGGACTGCTTTTTGAATGTTTTGTCTCATTTAGGATATGGATGCGTATAATTGATTTACTATTTGAGATGATTTCGACAGTGTTTCTCCTTTACTCCTACGAATATGTCTTTAATGTACATATTTGGGGAGTTGAGGGGAAATGCTGCCGAAATTTTCTCAGATAGTAAATCAGTTATACGCATTCATATATGAGATGAATCATTCAAAGAGTGGGTTAGGATTGCCTTCCATAGTTGCACTAGGTGAACAAAACAACTTTCCTTTATTTTTAATGTGTAATAACTAAGAGTTGAACAAAACAATATGCAGTTATGATACTTGATAAGAGTTGGACCCGTTTAGACACTCGTGTTTCCAAAGAGTTTTTTGATGGTCTTGCCGCATTCGTTGAACATTGCAAGCCGTTATTGAATAGTTACGGCAACATAAAATGTCCATGTCGTCTTTGTTGTAATGTTTCATGGGTATCTCTCGCCTTACTTAAAAGCCACATAAGCGAAAATGGGTGGGACCCAACTTATACACAATGGCGTGAACACGGTGAACCGGATCCTCTTCCTATACAAGATAACACAACACAATGTGAGATGAGTGACATGCGTGCGTGCATTAATGATATTTTTGATATTCCTCCAAATAATGAACAAAATGAGCCAACTCTTCCAAATATTGGCGAGACAAGTAACGAGCCAGCTCAAGCAACGACACCTCCTGTACGTAACAAGTATGAAGAGTTACTTGCCAGTTCCACCCTGCCTCTTTACCTGGGTTGTGACTTTATGACAACCTTGGATTTTATGTTAAAGTTTACGCATCTCAAGGTCAGCGGTAAATGGAGTGATACTTCATTTAACAATACGCTAAAATTTCTCCAGGAAGTATTTCCTCCCAGGTTAGGTTACAATCTCCCACCATTATACTCAGCTATAAAAAAACATTTAAAAAGGTCGGGTTAGGGTATGAGTCGATACATGATTGTGAAAATGATTGCTTTTTATATCGGGGGACTGGTGCCGAAGATTTGGAGTATTGTCCGGTCTGTAAAACGAGTAGATGGAAAGACAAGAACACAACGGGGAAGAAAGTTCCTAACAAGGTGTTGCGTTACTTTCCTATCATTCCTAGGCTACAACGTTTGTACAAGTCTATTCACACCGCAAAACATATGACTTGGCATGCTACTGGAAAGTCTACGGTAAACGGTATGATGCAACACCCGGTTGATGGTGAAGCATGGCAGAAGTTTGACAGCGGTAAATATTCGGAATTTGCTAACGAACCGAGAAACGTTCGATTAGGGTTGGCTGCTGATGGTTTCAATCCATTCGGCAACCTTAGTCAGACTTACAACTTGTGGCCTGTTATCTTAACAACATACAATTTGCCTCCGTGGTTATGCATGAAAGAGACTACTTTGATGCTGGCGTTGTTGATTCCTGGACCTAAATCACCCGCGAAGGACATTGATGTTTACTTAAAGCCTTTGATTGATGACCTTAAGGAATTATGGAAAATACCAGGTATCCCAACTATGGACGCTGTTACAAGCAAAGTATTCAACATGAGAGCGATGCTTTTATGGACCATCAATGATTTTCCTGCTCGTAGTAGTTTGTCAGGTTGGAGTGGGCAAGGTTACTACTCATGCCCTACATGCAAAGTAGGCACTTCGGCTACGCGTGTGATAAGCAAAATAGGTTATGTTGGCCATAGAAGATTCTTAAAAAAAAAACCATAAATGGAGGAGGGATACTACTACATTCAATGGTGCACGTGATTTTACAGATCCTCCTAAAAAAGATACTCCAGCTGATATCTTGACTCAACTTGCAATATTGCCCACACGTTTTCCTGGGAAACATCCAGATTATGGGGGTGGGAAGATAAAACGTAATACTACAACCGACCTGAACTGGACTAAACGGTCTATTTTCTACGAGCTTGAATATTGGTCTTCTCTTACTCTAAAACACAATTTAGATGTCATGCATATCGAAAAAAATGTGTTGGAGAGTATCTTGAACACTTTGTTAATGAATGACAAATCTAAAGACACGGCTAAGGCAAGACAAGACTTGCAAGCTTTGGGCATTCGACAGGAGTTGTGGCTCGGAAACAAACAAAACGGTAAGTGCTCGAAGCCTCAAGCTAAGTACTCCCTCACACCCGATAAAAGAAAACTGTTCTGTCAATACATCAAAACAATTAAACTTCCAGATGGGTTTGGATCCAAGTTCAAGTCGAAAGTGACCAAAGATGATAACAATATAACGGGCATGAAGTCTCATGACTGTTATATAATGATGCAACGGTTACTTCCTTACGGACTTCAGCAATACCTAGACACACCGACTTATACACCAATAATCGAGCTTTGTTCATTCTTTAAGCAAATTTGTGCCCGAACTTTGATGGTGAATGACATGGTGAAAGCTAAAGAACAGTTGATCAAAATTTTGTGCAGTCTCGAGCAAATATATCCTCCTGCTTTTTTTGACATTATGATTCACTTGGTTATGCATTTACCTGAAGAGGCTATTCAAGGCGGGCCTGTTTCATTTCGATGGATGTATCCATTTGAAAGATACATGAAGAAGCTAAAAAACTATGTACGAAATAAAGCTAAGTCAGAAGGTTCAATAGCGGAGGGTTATGTTGCAGACGAAGCATTAACTTTTTGTTCTCGTTATTTTCGGGGCGAAATTGGGACGAAATTTAATCGTCCCACTGCATCTCAGGGCTGTCCTCTCCCAACAAGTGATTTCCAGGTGTTCCGATCACTATGTAAAACGTCGGGTAAAGTGACAATTATTCGGTTAGGTCTCCAAGAAATGAAGAAAGTGATATGGTATGTACTTCACAACAGTCCTGAGATCGATGCGTACATGAACGGTTCGAGAGGTACGCGTTTTTATTTCCAAATTTCTTTTTCCCAAGTTATCTTTTCGATTAATTCTAATATCATGTCCATTTTCAGTGAACATCCTGATAGCGACATGCAACAAGAATTTCCTAGATGGTTTCAGACGAAGGTAAACTTATTATATGTAATTCCTTGTATAAATAACGACTATATATATTACTCATCTCCATCTATTCTTATCTTTGTTCATAGATCGGTAAACTTTACACAGACAATGACCCAAGGTGTACTCCAGACTTATTCGCTTTGGCTTGTGGACCATTATCGACCGTAACCTCAGTTCACACTTGCGTAGTCAACGGTGTGAAGTTTGTTGTACACAGCCGTGATGTAAAACGTACAACTCATAACAGCGGAATTTGTTCTCCTGGCGAGAAGGAAGGAGAAATGTATTATGGTCAGCTAGAAGAAATTCTGGAGTTTGCGTATACCCAGTTCAAAGTTGTGCTGTTTCGAGTTAAGTGGTTCGACTTGGTCAAAAGAGGTAGAGTCGAACGTTATAACACTAGAAACAACATGACACAAATTTGGGCATGTAGCACAGCGTTTGAAGATCAACCTTACATTCTCACAACACAAGCAAAACAAGACTTCTACCTTGAAGATCCTGCCAGACGACCACTCCATTGGAAGGTCGTCCAAGAAGTGAATCACAACACAACCTGGGATGTCATTGTGACAGAAGACGATGATGATGTGATACATGGCAACAACTCATCGAATCTCCAACTGTCTGCTAATTTGAATGATTTGGCATTTGAAACCTTAAATATCGATTGTCAATCAACGTTAGTTGAGGCACCACCACCAATCATTCAAGTTGATGACGACGGTGAATTTATTGATGATGAGGACGACGATCCTTATGATTTAGCAGACTCTGATGCAAACAATTCTGATGATGAAGTTGAAGATGCGACTCATGCTGTTTATGATAGTGATGTAGATGTAGCAGATTGATCTTAAATTGTAACTTGTAAAACGACACTTAGCTTATTTGAATGAAATTGTTATGGATTTTTTAAATGTGTATATTTATTTTAAATGTGTATGTATTTGAATGTGTGCATGCTTATGTTAATTTGTTCCCGAATTTCTATATGTTAATTCAACTTGTACTTTTACAGATGGCAGCAGTAGCGCGAGGTCACAGTGGTGACGGTGCCGATGACCCACCACCACCTTATCGTTCGATTACTAGCGGTCACCGTAGTGGTAAGAAAATTAAACTTGATAATTTGAATTTTGTTACTTGTTGTTTTTTAACGTTTTCACTCACTTCAATTGTAGGTTCGTCACAAAAACCTCGACGAGGAGGTAGAGCGAGACAAGCTGCCGGCTGGGGTGGAGGTCGGGATGGCGGCAGGGCACAGGTATGTGAAGCCAACAAAAACAAAGACCTCAGGAAAGCTGTGACTGCCTCGGGCCCGCAATCGATCGAGTTCGAGTGGCGTGATCAGAAGACATTTCATCATGTTGGGCCCAACCGCGCATGGTTCGGTAACTATGTTGGCGAGCTGGTTAGGTCCTTGCCGTTGCACTATCCCTCCGGGTACAACCTTGACGAAGCGACTCGACAGGGCTTCATGAATCGACTCGGGGTCAGTTATTTTTTTTCCTTTTAATTATATCTTTATATTTAATTCTTTGAATGTGTACGTTTATTTAAATTTGTTTAATTGTGTATATTTGTTTAAATTTGTTTGCAGGAATTCTTCGACTTGCAGACCCATTTGAATTCACCCGATTGGAAAACCATTTCGGCGGGCCTCAATGCATACATTGCTAAGGTCTACTCCAACAACAAGGGCACGATGAAGAGGGTTTACTTCGACGGGGAGGGTGGGCCTGAAAAAGTGGATGAGATACGAAGAAACCCTCCTCCGAACGTCGAGCCATCTGTGTGGGAGGAGCATATCAAGTTTTACATGAATGAGAAGACCCTGAAGCGTGCTGCTGTGAATAAGGAGAACCGAAAGAAGTTGAAGGTGTACAGCCGCCACGGTTCCAAGTCATTGGCCGCTATTCGCCACGACTACGTAAGACACATTTTATTTTTATACATGTATTTTATTTTTATAAAATTATTTAATTATAATTATATAAAAGTAGTTAATTTTGATTTTATAAAAGTATTTAAGTTTAATTAAAATAAATATGGTGTTTGATTTGCCATTTTTAATTTGTTTCATCTGATACATATGCATGTGTATATACAGTTTCTGAACAGCAAGGACAAAAAATACCCGTCCCTTATCCAGTCGTTTTACGACACACACTACGACAGTGATGGTATGTGGTTGCAGGATGAGGCTCGTGTTCAATATGTAAGTATCTTTTATTTATTTTTTTTAATCTATTATTTATTTTTTTATTTTTTTTAATTATATATATATATATATATATATATATATATATATATATATATATATATATATATATACACTTACATATATATATAAATTTTCTCAATTTTTTTTCTCAATTAAATAGGAAGAGATGGTCCGGTTGCGAGATCTGGGAGCGAGTACGCCGGAAGGGGTGGCGTACTCGGAGGAGCAGATACTTGCTAAGGTTTTGAAGGGCAAGCAGCGAGGCCACATCGCTGGACGGGGTAGGGTCGTACCCGGGCTCTCCAGGCCACCGTTACCATACACCCCGCTTCCACCTCCAGGTATGTACAGTTTGATAATATATTAATTATAGATTACTCGATCATGACTCAAATTAAGTATTGCAATAGATGTGTTTTTAATTTTGATTGTTTCATTTTCAGAATACGCTGAGATGGAGAAAAAGCTTGCTGAGGCCGAGAAGAAGATTGCTGAGGCCGAGGAGAATCGCCTTCGAGAAGCCGAAGAGCGTAAGGCCTTGAAGGCGGAGATTGCTTTGATCACAGGTTTTATTTCTTCCAACCCGCGATGGAACGAGTATGTTAGTCAGGCGGGTTCTCAGCATGTGGATGGCTCAGGCAGTGGCGTTGGAGGTAGTGGCTCAGCTGGAGGGAGCGGGAGTCGCAGAGGCGATGAGGATGGTTCTGGCGACGATGAGGGTCCTACTGATGATCACGAGTGATTTTGGATGTAGAGGTACAAACTTGGGTATTTTGTGTTGTACTTATGCTTGAAACAATATTTTGGCGACCCATATGTTAGTATTGTATAGTTTAACCTTTTGGCGACTTGAACGTCGCGGATATTAAAACATTTGTGGTTATGGCAGCTAGGTTTAGACATTACCACACCCCGTTTTGTAGACTTTATATGTTTTTATTCATTTTGAGGGTGTTTAGCGATATTTTGCAAGTATTATAGCCGATGGCAAGTTATACGTTTAGGACATGTTGATATTGAGTGGTTATAGGTGCTTGTAATGTTACAGGTTTTGGTAGATTTTTTCGGGAAAATCCGGAAAAAATCTGAAAAATTGCAATATTTGCAGCCTGCTGTTAGCAGGTTGTTAATAATGATACCGTCGACATGTCGACGGCATCATTTAAACATAATTATTGGTTATTTAATGATACCGTCGACATGTCGACGGTATCATTAAAACAAAAACAGCGTTTTTAATATTATGTCGTTGACATGTCGACGGCATTATATTAAAAAACAATACGTTTGTTTTAATGATACCGTCGACATGTCGACGGTATCATATAAACCATAATTATAATCAACTAATTAAAACGTTAATTAGTTATATGGTACCGTCGACATGTCGACGGAAAGAGTTTGACGGACACCAAATTTCTTTGACTGAAAAACGACGTGGGACCCACAATGTCGACAGTGATTGTCGACGGGAACACTGTTCCCGTCGAAGCACAGCCGTCAATGTGGTACCGTCGACATGTCGACGGTAACGTATTATTCCGTCGACATGTCGACGGAAAGGGTTTAAAAAAGTCGCCGGGGAAAGCCTCGATTGTAATAGTGTATACTTTGTTCATCACAATTTCAAATGTGTTTCATCATAGACCAAAACCTTGATCATCAAACCTTTTTTTGTATTTATTTATTTTTTTAACATGAAGACTAAAACATGATACTATCTGATAAACACTTTAACATTTAAAATAATAAAATCTCTCATTATGAGATTTTTTAAAACCTAGCAGACATCATCGATGTTCACCATTAACTTGTTCATCATCATCAAAGAGAAAAGCTTCAAGAAAGTATCACAAATAAGTATTAACGTTGCATGTCATAGATGAAGCTTAATTACAAAGTTTTAAGTTCTTGCAAACATATTCACCAAACTATTCAAAAAAGAACGATTTATGCATTTCAACGAACGCCCGCTGGTTGTTCTAAAACACACTTGATTTGTTTAAAAATCATAAAAAATCATTTCGAGAAATGAAAAACAGTGATTGATTTGGGATTTAGAGAAGATTTCATGAAAATGATGTATTTTAATTTTTAAGATTTTACTTTGAGATGTTTCCTATTTGAGGGAAATTTCATTTTATGATAACCATAATATTACTGAACAATTAAAGTGGAAGACAAATTTCACTCAATGTGGTTTTTTAGACTTTTAGGGATCCTCAATTTACAGTCAACACATAAAAAGGGGTTAGCCTATACAAACTGGGTGTGCTTAATTATCTTATTAAATGAGCCGTAACCATAGATCAAGATTTCCAAAACCATGGTTAAGGTTACTGTGTGGTTTTGTTGAAAAATATCATCTCATGCAAACCTACCTCCCTCTATATAAAATGCCCATTATCATACCTAAGTACCATCATCAATTAAACACATTCACGTTTATTCTTTTCCATTAATGGCTTCAATGTGTGCATTTGCTTCCCCAATTTTGGTATCAAATAGTTCATTAGTTAGAAAAGGTATTTTTCTTAACAGAAATGCCAAAAACAATTTTGCTAGTGAAAAGCGAGTAATATATTCATCACCACATTCTGAGCTTACAGATGTTGCTACTGTGTCACCTACTATTAGAAGATCAGCAGGTTACCCGCCTTCATTATGGCCATACGAGCGTATTCAAGCAATCGATAGCAACTATAGAGTATGCAATCTAATTTTCTGTTAATAAAATTTGTTCATTCTTTTGTTTAAGTGAAAATTTAACACATGGTTGCTCAAAAGTGGCATTTTTTGGTATATGTAGGGAGAGAAGTACGCGGCAAGATTGGAAACTCTGAAAGAAGAAGTGAGGAACATGATTTATAAAGAGAATGAAAACGTGGAAAACCCGTTAAGTACGCTCAATTTGGTTGATGATTTACAAAGACTTGGAATATGGTATCATTTTGTGGATGATATAAGCAATGTTTTGGATAATGTGTACAACAAATACTACAAAAGTCCTGAAAAATGGAACACATTGGATTTAAATCTTAAAGCTCTTGGTTTTAGACTCTTGAGACATAATGGATATCATATCACTCAAGGTTTAAAGTTCATTAAGGATGTATTTTATCTCGTTTCTTGATTCACAATCTAGAAAAATATGACATTATTGTAATTGAATATTTTGTGTAGACATATTTGAAGACATTCACGATGAGACACGTATCAAAGGACACACGATTGAAAATACTCTCGGTATGTTGAACCTTTATGAGGCTTCATATTATTCCTTTGAGGACGAAAATATATTGGATGAAGCTAGAGATTTTACAACAAAATATTTACAAGGAAGTTTTGGGAAGATCAATGACCAATATTTGTCGTCGTTAACAAGCCATGCGTTGGATATGCCGCTTCATTGGAGGATTGCACGAGTAGAGACAAAGTGGTTTATTGAAGCATATGAGAAAAGAAATGGAATGAACCGCACGGTGATCGATCTTGCTAAGTTGGACTTTAACATGGTGCAGGTAGTTCACCAAGCAGATCTGAAACACGTATCAAGGTAAACACATTATGTTTGATTTTTCTTTTTTATTGTAAGCAAATTAATTAGATTGTATTTTATGTTTTTGTCACAACTAATGGCTCATTTTCAAGAACTGATCATTTTTTCTATGAAAAATAGATGGTGGAGAGCAACAAAATGGGATAAAAAGTTGAGCTTTGCTCGAGATCGTTTGGTGGAGGATTATATGTGGACAATTGGTACTAGTTACAGACCTCAATTTTCCCTTGTGCGGAGAACTCTAACAAAGGCTATCGCTATAGTTACTACTGTTGATGATATATATGATGTGCATGGTACTTTGGATGAGCTTGAAAAATTTACGGATGTTATCTCCAGGTTACTAATATAATGTTTATAACACATAGATGGAATTTCTTTTTACTAGTACTTGCACTATTGTCCTGAGATCAAAAAATGTTTATAAAACATAGATGGAATATCTACGCGATTGAAGAACTCCCCGACTATATGAAGATATGTTTTCTTGGAATCTATAACTCAGTAAATGAGATGGCATATACTACATTGACGGATACAGGATTCTTCATCCTTCCATACTTACAAAAAGCAGTAAGATATCCACCTTCTTTAACTATAAAAAAAACTCAATTCTCTTTATGATTATCGAAATTATAATATGGTTTAACATACATTTTTAAATTTTTGATTGGCTTATACTGCAGTGGTTAGATTTATTTAAGGCATACCTAGTAGAAGCAAGGTGGTACTATACTAAATATACGCCAACGTTGAAGGAGTACTTGGACATTGCTGAAGTATCTATATCAGTACCTTCAATGCTAACGCATATAAGTTTTGTACTGAATGTTTGTTCAATGGAAGAAGTCATACAAAGCATGGATAAAATTAAGAATTTGATCCGTTATTCATCCCTAATCTTGCGACTTGCTGATGACTTGGGAACATCCTCGGTAGCTATTACTATTTCCCTGTTATTAGTATTTATGCTTACTAGCATAGCTATTAAAAATTTGATTAAAACTCTAGGGTTTGTTCTTTAATTACTAATAATAAATAGCATATTAGTATTTTTATTAATACTGTTATCATATTTCATGTACGAAAAGGTATGGGATAAAAAAAATAATTGAACTTAACTATTACGTGATTTTTTAAGGACGAAATGGCAAGAGGAGATACTCCCAAAGCAATCCAATGCTACATGCATGAGACTGGCGCAACTGAAGAGGAAGCTAGAGCACACGTGAAATCGTTAATCATCAAGTTTTGGCAGAAGCTAAACAAAGAACGAGCAGGGATTAAGACTCAATACTTGAAAGAGTTTGGCGAGTGTGCTGCCAACCTTGGGAGGACGGCACAATTCATGTACCAGGTAGTGGATGGGCATGGGCATAATACAGATTTCACGGAAGCATATGTACTATCATTGGTTATCAATCCAATTGAAGGGGTGTAGTAATTCTCAAGTATTTGCATCATCCATTGAGAGGGACTTTATTTCTAATATGAATATCAAATACCCCTACTTTAGTATTGGAAGAATATTATATTACATTGCATTGCATGTATAACATTTATCAAATATCAAATGCTATTTCACTAATGATACACTATTCAATGAATAATAATGGTTGTTAGTTTTCCTTACTTGTTAGTCTTTAGTGTTTTTTGTAGTTCTTTCGCTAATTATTTGGTTTCCATTGTCGGTCCTAAAATTGTTATCTCTTACATTGTTCGTACTTATCCTGGAGAATTTTTATTTGTTAGTCCTTTTGATAGCATATCAATATTAGTGGCCCAAGCCTACCAATTACACGCTCGGATTAAGCCCACTACAAAGGACCACACTACTAGAAAAAGTGCCAATAGCAACAAAAATTTTGCAACAACCCATAAGTCGTTGCTAAATTCAAATACTAGCAACGAAATTCGGCAAAAATAAATTATTCGATTAGCAACGATTTTTAGTTGCTGATTTCATTTCTATCTTCTCAAAATTTGGTGGGAACATTCCCTCTCTTGTTTAGCAAAGAATTTCTCAAAAAAATTTGTTGCAAAAAATTTAGCAACGAAATTTTAATTTTTGGAAATCAAACAATCAATTATTAGCAACGCAACTGCAAATTTAGCAATGAATCATTTGTTTCAAAAATTGTTGGTCAAAAATTTTGAACATTTTTGTTGCTAAATCTATGAAAAAGTGGATGGAAACTTTCCAACTTTTTTTATGAACAAATTAACCAATTTTATTTTAAATTACTTTCTAGTTACTACATTTATGAATAAGTATAAGGAAAATAAATTTCCCTCTTTTTATTAAACCTTATTAACTAATGGCGGTTTAATTTCAATCTACTTACGATAATCTATGCACATATAAATATAACATGTAATCCATTACATGCTAAATATGTAATTTATGGTTTATCGATAGAAAACAAATAACATACATTGTTTGTATGTCTTAAAAGTGTGAACTTCAATGTAATGAGTGTTTGACTCACGTTAAAAACTGAAATTTTATGTGACTTGACTCGCGACGCAAACGGGGTAGGATTTTAGCTTTCAGCTCCAAAATGAAAGTAGTATATCTCTCTCTCCTGGTTCCATGACCTCTTGAGTCATCAAAAAGAGAGTTCGTATGAAGAAGTTATGTCAAAAACAATATAACTATGTCACCATATGATGTGTTATCGTCAATTTTTATTTGTTTTTCGTTTATTCAATTGATTATCCATCTTTTATCAAACTTTAATCATTTAGTCATTGTTTCTTGGTCTTATGTCTGCATGTAACACCAATGGATCTATAATCATAGTTATGCAACTACCCGTGTCGCGAGTGTTTGAGTCACATAAAAAATGTGATTTGACTTACAATGCTAACGAGTTTAATTTCAGCTTTTAGGTCCAAAACCAAAGTTGTAGAACTCTATCTCCTGGTTTGGAGGTGTCACACCCCGCTAAGAGTGGAAACACGAGGTGCAAAAAAATGAAACATCGCATAAGATAGTAGAACAACACCATATTTGATTTTAGAATTAAGTTACAATGTTACAATAAGATTTTTAATACAAAACTGGATAATGAAAGTACAAGTCTTAATCTTATCAAATTTATGTCTTTTGAAAAAGGTCTTGGCTAAATCACTTGGACTTTGATATGAGAACAATGTATGACTTCAATATGCAAGCATACAAAATGCAACTATCGATCACCTGAAAAGGATACTCAAAACTGTCAACATAATGATGGTTAGCTCGTAGGTTTAAGTTAAACAAAACCATTTACCGTGCATGACATATAAGCAGCACAAGTGTGCAAATAATAATAATAAAGCATAGGGCAAGCAGTTTATCATAATCAATCCACATGGCTAGTCAAGTAACTACCCATTGGCTAGTCAGGTAACTGATGAGGCGAAAAATAAACCGTTTTTAGGGGATCATTTGAGCCCGAATTCAAATTTATTTGATCAAATATTGTCCTAAATCGTTCCTTTTGTCATTTTATGTACTTTTGGAGTGAATTCTGGAAAAGGAAGCATTTTGGACGTTTTTGGAGCATAAAAGTGAAGAAAACGGCAAAGTCTTAATTTTCCTTGCTGGGAATAGTACCTGACGGCGTCAAGAGCAAAAAGTGGTGACAGTCCAGAGAAAACATGACGGTGTCACGTATGGCCGTCAAGGTTCAAGATATGGTGACGGCCCAGAGTGATATTACACATGACGGCGTCAAATCTGGATCTAGGCAATCCGACCTTATTATGAGCAGCGAGTTGACGGCGTCAGACATTCCTTCTTGACGCCGTCACCCTGTAAAATCTATATATAGTTTTGCAATTTATATTCATTAGTGTGTAACTTTAGAGGGTGTAACTTTGGAGAAACCCTAGCATGAATTTTACTTCTCTTTCAAGGGTTTTTACCCTTTGAAACCTTTCATGTTAATTTGAGATAAGTACTTTTTCAATTCAATCAATATGTCTATGTGTTGTTTGAATATATCTTACGCTTGTCTTGAATTTAACATGCTAGGCTAGATCTCTTGTGTGGTTGCTTAGATGTAGTGAAACCTATATGTTGATTATGGGTTGATTGTTTCTTTATAGTTGTTATGGATGAATGATTTCGATGTTAGGCTTAAGAAAACTGGCAGACTTCCAATGGTAACATGCTTGAACGTCTTAAGAAACATGAACCAATGCGTACTAGGTTATTATGGTTGTATTTAATGCATGAGCGAATTCTAATGAT
>JARVZY010003909.1:0-39952 GCA_030686995.1 Artemisia argyi
CTACTCATTGCTCTCTCATTTGTACCAAACTTTACTTCTGCTTCTTTGGAGGAAGCAAATGCTCTTCTAAAATGGAAATCAACCCTTAAAATCCCAAACAACTCCCAAATTGTATCTTCTTGGACACCCCTTCCAACGAATACTAGTGGACCCGCTCCGTGCCCTTCTTGGTTTGGAATTGCTTGCAATGCTGATGGGAACATTAACAAGTTGAACCTCTCTACGTCTGAGTTAAAAGGTACGCTTCACCGGTTCCTGTTCTCTATGCTAGGCTACCTTACCCATTTTGATCTTAGTGTAAACAGCTTCTTTGGTCCCATCCCACCAGAAATCGGACTGCTGTCCAAACTTGTCTATCTAAATTTTTCAACCAATCAGTTCTCCGGTGTCATTCCACCTACCATTGGTAAACTAAGCCAGTTAACCGTCTTGCGACTTTCCAGAAACAATTTAACTGGCTCAATTCCTTCATCGTTGGGTGACTTGTCGTCTTTGAATATCCTTTATCTGTACACAAATCAACTCTCTGGACCCATTCCAATTGAATTAGGGAATATGAAGTCTCTAACTGATTTAGTATTGAGCGAAAATCAACTCAATGGTTCAATCCCTTCATCGTTGGGTGATTTGAAGTCTTTGAATATCCTTATTTTGTACCAAAACAAACTCTCTGGACCCATTCCAATTGAATTAGGGAATTTGAACTCTCTCACTGAATTAGCTTTGAGTTATAATCAACTCAATGGTTCAATCCCTTCATCGTTGGGTAATTTGACATCTTTGAATTTCCTTTATCTATTCAATATCCAACTGTCTGGACCCATTCCAATTGAATTAGGGAATTTGAAGTCTCTAACTGATTTAGAATTGGGCGAAAATCAACTCATTGGTTCAATTCCTTCATCGTTAAAAAACCTGAGAAGCCTTCAGACTCTGTTTCTCGATACGAACAAGTTATCCGGTCCTATACCACAAGAAATCGGAAGTCTACAAGTGTTACAGCTACACCTAGACAAAAATCAGTTGTCTGGGCAATTGCCTGATGATTTGTGCCAAGGGGGAAAGCTTCAAAAATTAACTGTTGGTTATAATCAACTCTCTGGTCCTATACCAAGAGGGCTATGGAATTGCTCCAACTTAACAAGAGCAAGGTTTGAATTTAATCAATTTCATGGAGATATATCGAATAGTTTTGGTGTCTACCCACGCTTAAATTTCATTGATGTCAGTCATAATAAATTTCATGGGCAACTATCTCAAAACTGGGGTAAATGCAAAAACTTGACCACATTAAAGATGGGATATAACAACATCAGCGGTAGCATACCACCGGAGTTTGGAAATTCAATTCAAGCGCTTGATCTTTCTTCTAATAATTTGGTTGGTCAGATCCCAAAGGAGTTTGAGGAGATGAAAGGTTTGTTATATTTAAACTTGAGCGATAACAACCTTTCAGGTGCTATACCTCAAGAGCTTGGGTCACTGCATGGTCTACTTACTATTGACCTATCCAAAAATAGGTTAAACGGGTCATTACAAAGATATGTTGGGGACTGGGTTCAAATCAATCACATAAATCTTAGTAATAACAAGCTCAGCGGAAAGATTCCATCGGAGATCGGTAAATTAAGTCATCTCAATGTTCTTGATTTATCTTGGAATTCACTCACAAAAGAGATACCATCAGAAATTGGAAGTTTAAAAAGTCTGGTAATGATGAATCTTTCCCACAATAAGCTATCTGGTTCTATTCCTAATGGTTTCAGTAACTTGCCAAGAGGGATTGATATCGAGTTGTCTTACAATGAGCTCACAGGTCCGGTTCCCCCTTGTGCTGTCTTTCAAAATGTGTCTCGAGAAGCATTTGAAGGAAATGATGGTCTGTGTGGAAATGTTACTGGTTTGAAACTATGTGAAAGTCAAATAGTAATGAAGAAAAATAATCATTTTCATCATAAGCTCATCCTTGTAACGGTGATCCCACTTTTTGCGGCACTTTTACTTGGTTTATTCATGTGTGGCCTCATTGCTTATCGACGTAGAAAGAGAACTTCTCCACAGAAACCATCAGCCAAAGAAGGTGGCAAATTTTTCTCAATAACAAGTTTTGATGGACAGGCGATGTATGATGAAATCATCAAGGCAACAAATGATTTTGATGATGCATATTGTATTGGGATGGGAGGATACGGTACTGTGTATAAAGCTGAGTTAGAACCCAACAATTTAGTTGCTGTCAAGAAACTTCATTCATCATCTGAGAATGACGATCAAGGCTTCTTAAATGAGGTGCGAGCATTAACAAACATAAGGCACAGAAACATAGTTAAACTCTATGGATATTGTTTCCATGCTCGTCACTCATTTTTTATTTACGAATATCTTGAGAAGGGAAGTCTAAAATCGCTCTTAAGTAGCGATATCACAGCAAAGGAAATGGATTGGCTGAAAAGGGTAAGAATTGTTAGGGCTGTAGTGAATGGTTTGGATTATATGCACCATGATTGCACACCACCAATAATTCATAGAGACATTTCTGGAGCTAATATCCTTCTGAATTCTGATTATGAGGCACATATCTCGGATTTTGGAACAGCAAAGCTTCTAAAGCTGGATTCATCCAATTGGACTGCGGTTGTAGGCACCTATGGCTATATTCCGCCAGGTAACTGCCATATATTTTAAAGTTATCTATACGTACTTCATTTCAAGTTTCAGATTTATCTATGTTACATATATTCTCATGTTTCCTTCCATGTAGAGCTTGCTTATACGATGGTGGCGACAGAGAAATGCGATGTGTATAGTTTTGGAGTTGTTGCACTAGAAGTGATTATGGGAAAGCATCCTGGAGAACTTATATCATGTCTACCAACAATGTCGACTGATGATCTATTGCTGGACAATGTAGGAGATAGACGGATTCCACGACCATCACCTCTAGTTGAGAAACTAGCTCATATAATTTTGAATGTCACACGGGCATGTTTGAACGACAACCCACAGGAAAGGCCAACAATGTGCCAAGTCAAAGATTTATTGTCAGTGGATGATCGGCTTTGGATGAAGATGCGTTTATCGGTAACTTGATGTTAGCTTGATCGATTTCGTATGATGTCTAGTCATAAGTCATAAAGTTCTTTTTTGAATTATGTTGTAGATTGTTATTAAATAAGAAAATAATTTATATCAATGAAGATTGCTACCTTTCTAGACTAATATTGTTACGTGTATTATGGATCTTTTTGGTTATTTCTTTAAATTATTCCAGTTTTAGAATTAAAAAATTATCGATGGAAATTTGTATATCATTTAGAATTTATTCTTTCTCATATCAAGAAATATAGTTGACAGTGACTGCACACAAATAGCATAGACTGGAAGTCTGTTAATTTGTCAAAAAATAGCATAGACGGGAGAGGAAAGTTAGCTAAAAGAAATTTGCCAAAAAAGAAGACCGTGGAAGTCTGTTAATTTGTTAAAAAAGATGACCAAAGGTGAGCAGAAGGGAAATGGCACTAAGAGACATACAATTGGATGATTTAGTTGAAGTTGCCGATCCAAAAACGTACGAGTGTTGGTGTCTCTAACTATTTATACAGTATCTAATTTCTCCTTGATGTGCTTAGTGAAAACGATAGAGGTGGCAACATGGGCAGGTCGATCGGGTTGAGTAACGGGTCAAAACGGTTAAATTCTTTTTACGGGTCCAATTGGTTTGCCAGAAACACCTTTGGTCAAAAATTTCATTAAATCTTATTAGAAATAATCAGTGTGACACATATGATAACAAAACACATATCCTTATAACCAATGTTATTGAATAAATTGTACACTATGTGAAAGCTTCAACCCTTTTTGACCCGTTTCCTTTAGAGAACTTTTTTCTTTTTTTTTTACTCGTTTGACCCATCAGAGATAAAATATATCCACATTGACACATTCATACCTAAATTGGTCAGAATTTCTACAAAGATTACATATAAATAGGATAAAAATAAGCAGTTAACAAATACGCATAACTACCTTATGTGACCCACTACTTTTCTACTCTAGGAAATGAAATCATGCATGCATGGGACCATACTATACTAAAAACATGGTATAAACTTGCTGATTAATTTCTCCAATACTAGTACTGGTCATATGACCACTTCTTCAGGAATAAAAGAAATGGTAGTAGTTCGCGCGGTTCTGTCTTTTGGAGACCCGGAACGTATCACACACTTATACAAAACTGAAAAATAAAATCCAACCTATGAAGTGATCTAGAAAAGCTTGTTACACATTCGCCATGATCGAGCATTCAAACGCACACACAAACAAATAAATATCTGAATACTTTTCAAACAAAAATAGAAGAAGATTGATCTGATACATATACTAAATCGCAGGGGCACATGATTGTGCTTAAACAAACACTATCTAAACTGTTGAATTCGTTTTTTCTTTCTTTAAGAGGGCAATGTTATATAACCCGGGTTGAACCGGGAACATGGCTGGTTATGACTGTTGTTTGCTTGTTTATGAAACGGTTGTTCTTTTGTTGACCCGGGTCGACCCATTTTGGTAAATCCAGCTGGGTCATACCTTTCGTTTTTTTGTTAAAGTTTTGGACCTATAGTTTTGTTATAAAGTATGGGTTTGGTAGTGAATTTCTAATGTTTAAGAGCTGTTTGGAGCTTTTTAGGGGCGTTTGGGTATGTTTAGGGGTGTTTTTGTAGCTGTAGGAATTGAATTTCCATGTTTAGAAACTGTCCTTTTTTGCTTAAAACTGGTTCCACACGACGGTTCAACCGGCGACTCGGCTGGTCGATAAAAAAACCGGTGCATGGAAGTTCAAGAAAATTTACACAAAGATTGATACTTTTATAGACAACCCGAACCTCTTGTATTTGCTGCTACAATTTGTATTTACAACTATACCAAGGAATAAATTACCAATACAATGCAACACTTTTTTTGTACATCTCATTCAGCAATTTTCCTGCTAACCCGGCAGGTTGGGATGACAATGGTCAAAGTAAAGAAAAAAATAACTCAACAAAGTCAACGTGACCGTGACAATAACTTCAAAAAGTCTCCATAATCGCTCATACTACCACTCGAAAATCTCTTCATCTTTTCCTAAATCTGCAAACGTCTCCTACGCCTCAATGGGCCTGAACTGCTTGAGGTTATCCTATACGAATGTACATGTAGCCCAAGACCCGAAAACCCGCTCGCCACATCAAGTGGAGATTCATAGCTTGGATAGGTGGAATGTGATGGACCTGGGTCTTGGCCAGGGCCGTGGGCCGAGTTTGTACTGGCCCATGGATCAAAGTCCATAGAAGTTAAATCCTCTTGGCTACATGTCCTTGAGCCCAAGTCTCGTGTTTCCTCGCACTCGTTGCAGACCAATTTCAAGGCCTGAACCACCTCACCCATAAAGAGTTGGTGTGATACATCGGGCTGTACACACATTGATGCTATTGCTGCTACTTTAGCAATACTGTCAAATTGTCAATGGAACTTAAGGGGAGAGTGATGAATCAATAAGTAAGTTTAGACCTTCTAATGTTGGGAGGAGGGGACAGGCCTATGCGACTAAGTTTTCTTGGCCAGATGGCACTGACAACGCGTTTTCTTCCTGTTAGGTGCTCAAGGAGTACAACTCCGTAGCTATATACGTTGATCTTTACAAGAAGATGACCTCTAATTGCATACTCGGGAGCCACATACCTGAAATCAACTGAAAAGAAGTTTAAGAAAATTTGGACACAGCGGGTCCCCTAACAGACCAAAATATGTAATCTGTCTTTTGTGCTGAGAAAAAGCTCATTTACTTTAAACTTGACCTGTAATGTACTTATTTTACAGTGAAAAACAGAAGTACCAGAAAGTGCCCATGACACGTGTCGAAATATGTTGGTTCTGTTCATCTAAAGCGGATCGAGCCAAACCAAAATCAGAAACTTTAGGTGTAAAGTCATGTTCCAGCAGAATGTTGCTAGACTTGAAGTCTCTATGTATGACTCTTGAGATTGAATCTTCATGCAAGTAAGCTAACCCCTGAGGCGCACCCAAATCTATTTTCAAACGGGCACCCCAGTCCAGTGGTGCGACTTCCTTATCAATCCCTAATCAACCAAAATTTCACTCCAATTATAAATCATCTTCACTAAAAAATATTATAGTCAAAATGTTTGACTTTTGAAAAGTCAAACATTTCAATCCCTAAGCATCCAAATTGTAACATTTAAGTACCTTTGACAGCAACTTTAGTCCCATCTTCAAGGGTCCCACTATAAATTTGAGTCCAGTTATGATTAATGATTAAAGTTACCGTGTGGTGGTTAAATTGAAAGATTGTTTTGGCGGTGATTGTAATGGTTACTAGTTGGCAGATGAGATCAAAGATTTTATATGATGATGAAACTAACCCTCTGTTTTTATATCCTGTCATTTACTTACTATGTTTTATTCACCCATTTTTTTAAACTTTACTTTCTCTATGATGAAGTTACTACCATAATTACAAAATTGTACTCTACTCTTTATGTTCTAAGGGGCAGTTTGGTTGATGGTTTTTTCGCTGTTGGACTTGAATGATGGTAAAATTAGAGTAAGTTTGGTTTGTAGGTGGGATTGGAATTGAATATGGATTTGGGAAAGGTTTGAAAAAATAAGGAGAGATAAATTAATATTTATTTAAAGTATGTATTTGTTTATATATAAATTAAGTTATTATAAATTAGTTTATAAACAAATATGTGGTTGAAATTGTTTTAAAAATTACAATGTAAATTTAGATTGGTTGGTTTCACCAAAAGTCACCAAGTGGGGCAAAAATGGATCTATGATTGAAAGTGGTGTGCCAAGCGAATCAAAAAGGAACCAAACAACTAATTTTATTATTGGGTAAATTGCAAAAATGGTCCTTCACGTTCCACAAAATTGCAAAAACGGGACCGAGACAAAAAGTAGCGCAAAAAAGCCACCCACGTTCCACATTTTCGCAAAATCGCCACTGAGAGCCCTTTTCCGTTAATTTTCCCGTTAAGTGCCATGTCATCGAGGGCATTATCGTCATTTCATTGCTACTGTTGATTAAAGGACTAAATTTGCAATTTGAGTTTGATATTTTATTTCACTTCACCACCACCACCACTCTCTACCACCGCCGCCACCCTCTACCGCCACCACCACCACCACCCTCTACTACCTTCATCTTCATCTTCCTCATCATCAAACCCAGATTCTGGCGAACTATTTCCGGCAAACGATGCGGCAAAACAATAGGTAGATCAAAGACTTTCAGTGGCATCTGTAACACCCCCAATTCATGATGCAGCGGAATTCAACTTGGGTGTTACTCCACGGCACAACAGTCATAATAATAGAAAACGATCTCTAACCGAGTCGTAATAAAAAGAGTTGTCATTCATATTATTCAAATATATCAGAGTTTACATAGTAAGGTCCCAAAAAGATTCCATGTTTCAAAATACATCAATATAAAGTCCTTGATGTTTTTATCGAATGACATAATAGTTTATAGCCTTCTTCCTTCGGTACGTGCCCTTCCGCTCCATTCTTGATTATCATGGACCTGAAATACATGCTTAAGAGGTCAACACAAAGGTTGAGTGAAATTCATAGAGTTTGTTTAACGGTTGAACACAATATGTTGGTAGTAATGAGTTAATTAGACTCATACTTATGTTAGAAAACAAAACAGTTATTATTACATACTAAGCTCATGCAACCAAGACGTTAACGGGTACCAATATCAATCGGCGGTTTTGTTGCCCCGGTAAGTACTTTGCCGTCATACTTAATGTTCAAATATAGTGCATTCGTTTGAACTAATCTGCTCAAACAAATGGGATTCGTCAATCCCAATAGGCCTATTCACAATACTCGCGCTCACTAATTCTAGTGATTAAATGGTTCATGATAGGGGCCTAGGATTGGCAAGGTAGGTACTTAGTAATAATAAAACAATCAGGCAGCATACAGTTTCAAAGCATTGTGTTTGGTTTAAAAGTAGCATGTATTCCCCCCAAGGGTTTGTAAAACATTGAAGTAATGTAAAGTGGGGCTATGAACTCACCTTAAGTAGGATAGCAAGTAATGAAGGTGATGGTTGGATCGTGTAGGTTTCTACGAGCAACCTATAATAGAATGTTGCGACTTAGGATTTGTGTAAAGAATATGAAGTAGTGCCTATATATATATCTTGCATCTAGTCCATGATGTGGTATGATGTATATTGTAAGTCTTTGAAAGAAAAGATTCATGAACATGTATGTTTTGTATATCGTTTACTACCGTTCGGGCCGACATAATTCAGAAGTCATGTTAGTAAGCGTTCGAGGAGCCAGGACACTTTAATTCGTAAATCCACAACTCATCTCGACGGCTTACATAATGAACTCCTCACATGAGGCTCCCTACTATTGTAGTAGTTGATAAAATATATAGATATAAGTTTTGATCCGAAAAGTTACATGTCCGATATTTGAATAAACTTAGGAAAGTTTATTAGTACATGAAGATTGTTATTAGGGGTAGTTTCATAAGTCTTGTATGACCATTTTTCCTTGTAATATCTCATGGTTCCTTTTTAAGTGAAGTAGATCCAAATTGCTTGTTCAATATATCGCCAATTCCTTGTTTCATGTTTACGCCTATGTAAGTTGGTATGGTCATTTCGTCATGGCCTAGCCATGATCTTTGGTCCTTGTTCCAAGGTCATGAGACACAACCTTGGCTCTAGCCATGGTGGTGGTCTTGATTATAGGTCATAAGACCTCTTGTTCCTTTTAAAGTATAACCATAATATAGTGACTTATATATATGTAAATAGCTGTTAAGAAACTGAGAAATATCTCACTCGGAAAGCGTTTTCAAGGCTCGAGCTTCTTTGTCCCTGAACGAAAACGTGATTCCGGACAACTTTCGTGTTTTAACTTTTTCATGAAACGGACCAGAAAGGCCTCGTTTTGCGTGTTTTAGGTTCTGTCACAGAAACATTTTAGGCAGTTTTGCCGAAAATCTTTGGTAACTTCAAATGGGCGTAACTTTTGACTCGTATACTCGTTTTAGGTGGTTCAAGTTGCTATGGTTTCCTTGTTAAGTCCTCTACTGTAATATGTAATAATCCAATATCAAATTTTTACCATTTTGATCAGGTCTTACCAAGAAAGTCACTAGTTTGCGTGTTTTAGTAACTTATCTTAACAATCAATTACAACAACATGTTTTAGTCATTTTTATACACCATGGACATTAATACAAGACATAATATAGCAAGAATAATATGTAAATAACATGAGTATGATCATTTAACAAGAAGCATGTTAGGTTTGGCTTTCAACTTTTGGCTTTCAAAGATGAAAGGAAGTTAACAAGTAAGGAAAAGGACTTTGATAGACTTGCTTCAACCCACTTCACTTCATGCAATCTTTCTACCCTTGGTATTCTTGAAAGAGATGTAATGAAAGTTTAGGTGACTTGAGTGGATTAAAACTCAAGAGAAATCACCAAGTATATTAGGGTTTGGAAGTGTTTTGGCAACCTAAGATCAAACTAGGGTTTCTATCTTGAACTAGCTCTTGAACCTTGCTTGAACTTTGAAGGAAATAAAGCTAAGTGTGAGTGGTTTTGGTGTTGGTGATGGACGGCACAAGGAAGGGGGGAGGGGGTATTTATATGCTCATGAGGAGGTTACATTTCAAGACTAGTCAAAGCTTTCCTAACAAGCTTCCACACATGTAACACATCTAAGACAACATGGCCTAGGATCAAGCCACACCAAGGGTGACTCCCCCCGCTAATGGCGGTTCACAATGGCTAGGGGGGATGAGTTGGCTTGGCTTGCTATTATCCTAAGTATTAGGATGAAACTTGACTCCGGAAAATGCCAACCGTAAATGATTAGGCCTCAAAACGTAAAACCGGGTGTCGTAAAATTATGAAACTTGAAAGTATTGTTAGACATGTCCATATGTCCCATAATAAAATATAAAATGGGTGGTAGGTTCCATTTGGGTGGTAAAACCCTGCTAAAACTGGAAACACGGGTCTAAAACGCGTAATACGTAAAATGTACGAATATTGCGTAAAATTGAGAAAAGTAAAATGTTACTTTTCTAATAGGTTAAAAATGATTTAAAATGATTTATAATGTCTAGACTGGGCTCAGTCCAGTGTCGGTTGGTATTAAATGTCTTTTAGACATCAAAACGTAAACCTAAAAATCAAGGAATGACTTGTAAAATCAAGGAATGATTTTTGGTCAATGGAGGAGGGAAAAATATGTTGACTTATTCTAATAAGTTGAAAACTCAAATCATCTTAGAAACACGGTGCAGGTATAGGCTAGGGTTACGGCTGAGTAAAAACGCTTAAAACTGAAAATTCCAGTTTTTCACGGCCGAGGTTTATTCTGGTCATATTTTTCTCAGTCATGATTTATTCTCAAATAAATCATGAGTGTGTCAAACATTTTTCTGATGTGGGGTCACCTGACGGGGTCAAATTTCGTTGTGCGTAGAATTTCTGGATGACGTTTTACCCTAAAACGTGTAATTCCTTAATAACTTTCACGAAAATGATCTGACGAATGTCAAACATTTAATTTGTCATGGAAATGATTTATCACTTGAGAATATGAAATAAAAATCAACTTTCTGAAAAATTTCGGGAAAAATGAATAGTAAAAGTGAATAGTAAAATTTTCCGGGAATAGTAATTAACCTGAATTTGCGAATTGTTACAGCATCAGGATCATTGAGGCGCTGTAGTGTATTTTCTTCAAAAGTGTGTGTGTGTGCTTCAGTTTCTACTATAACTTGCTGCAATGCCAACTTTACACTCAACCAGCTACCACATATGTTTTTCAGCAACTTTACAAAATCATTGTAAAGTTTGGAGGATCCAAGGAAGAGTTCATTATACAATAATATATTGGTGTTGTGAAATTTAAAATAATTAGAACTCTTAATGATATAAAGAACACTCTCGAAAGCCTTGAAAGCCAAAACCTAATGAAAGCTAATTTTGATGTTAGTGCGGTGGCAACCAATGTAGACCCTTGCAGTGATTGCTTTAAAGAGATGGTTGGCGGTGACGAAGAGGTAGAAAAACTAAGTGAATGGGTACGGAAGACCACTGGAGATGCCCTTGATGCTCTCCAAAAAGCCACCGACTAAATTATATATTATAAACATACCACATTGCAAAAGGAACTTAGAGACATCATGTCATCATCATATTTTCTTGATCATGAAAGAGATTTTGGGATCAATACACAATATTTGGGATGAACAGGCTCCTACACATGCAGCTTCATAACACAGAGCTTTCGAATCCATTTTACTGTAGAAGCTATCTTATACAGATTATTTGAAGAATGTAAAGAAAAATAACGAAATGTAGGAACGTAGTTTCTTACTGTTTGTACAAAATTATGTTAGATATTGTGGACGTATGGTCCGGACTGGACCCTACATGGGCCAGGCCCGGCAGACAGCGGCCCACTCTATGCTTAAACCCTAATCCATGCCTTATAAATATAGGGCTGGGATTCCATTCACCACAGAATAGAACATAACAGGTTACCCTAAACCTAATTCTCATATGCTCCGCGCATCTATACTAACTTGACCGTCGGAGGTGGATCCCGGGGCTACGACCTCGGGTCCACTCCTAACGGGTTCTCTTTGTTGACAGGTCTATTTAGGGCTTGAGAAGACGACTAACGGCCCAAGGAGAGTCGTTGAACAGCCCGCGCCAGATTATGCATCAACACGTTGGCGCCATCCGTGGGACACACTACAACAAGTTTTGTGCTCTCACATCACCGGAAAGCAACCATCGAGTTCAAAGGCCGGTAACTTTAAAACTTATCTTGAATAAATAATGTATCTCGAATTTCATCATGGGCACCTACTGTTTTGTGATACGTCCAAAATCCAAAATTCAAAATAACATATCTTGATAAGTTTTATATTTGATAAATAACTTACTCTCACGAATGGATATAAACAATATATTTTTGATGCATGCTGCTGCTTACTTAATTCCATTCGAAGATACAAACAATATTTTTATTATCATTAGAAGATATTTTCATATGTTACCTTTTAAATAATAAAGTATTGTGCATATCTTTTAAATTGGTAATAGGATATGTTACCTTTTAAAGATTAAAAAGATTTTACATAAATCTTTTAAACAGGCACCACGATGCTAGTCAATCGCCATGAGCGCACTGTCACTGTCACGTACAGGCACTGGACGAAAGCCGTGGTCAACTGCGATCATCCACAAACGTTAGAATCTATGCGGTCACGATACATCCATCTGCGTCGGTGCGTGCGAAACTATTAGTCGCGGTCATGGTACATCCATCCGCGCCATTGTTTAATAAAAATAAGAAGATCACCTTAAATCGCCATGCGCGCACTATTTTTATTATTTGCTACGTGATACTTCTTTTATGTAGTTTGTAAAACCTCACGATAGGTGTAATTCGCACTACTACTTCTTTTATATATTAATTATATATGTTATGTGCTATATATTGCTTCGCGCTAATCTTTTACTTCATTAGGTTTTATATGTTGCGCTTCGCGGCATATACTTTTAATATTTGCATTAAGTGTTTTTCAGGATTTGAATAACTAAGTTAAATGCTCCTACACGAGTAGCACCATCCAACATGGGGGGCTACCAGGGTATATAATACCATTGTTTTCGTACAAGTCACGCAGGCATATTTGGAAGCACATCGTACGTAAGAGGTATTGCAAGCCCGGTACAAAGACGAATTTAAATAT
Organism: Artemisia argyi; assembly: GCA_030686995.1. Taxonomy (NCBI): domain Eukaryota; kingdom Viridiplantae; phylum Streptophyta; class Magnoliopsida; order Asterales; family Asteraceae; genus Artemisia; species Artemisia argyi. The sequence continues at coordinate 12,831 of JARVZY010003909.1, forward strand.
TCGCACCATCTTGCCGCAGGGGAGACGTCCTCTGTTGGTTGTAAAGACGAATGTAATGTTCGCACACAGCGCGCACAGCACGCACCTTTGTTGCGCACTACGCACATCTTTGTTGCGCACAGCGCGCACTTCTGCCACAGAAGAACGTCTTCTGTGGCACCATGTTGCATCGCTACTGGTATAAAAGGTACGCCCTTACCCAGGATGCAACATACGGAATCCACCTTCACCATTGTGAGACAATCACAATCGCAATCCCAGTGCGCACTATCGCATGTGGGCTGCGCAGTATGATCTGTCCCATGTGCACACAAGTTGCGCACACATGGACTTGACCGTCATGGTTGATTGGGCCTACGCGGCCATGAACAGAACTTAAGTTTAACATAACATAGCCACGCACTATGTCATACTAAACTTGGGGGGCTTGTGGACGTATGGTCCGGACTGGACCCTACATGGGCCAGGCCCGGCAGACAGCGGCCCACTCTACGTTTAAACCCTAATCCATGCCTTATAAATATAGGGCTGGGGTTCCATTCACCACAGAATAGAACATAATAGGTTACCCTAAACCTAATTCTCATATGCTCCGCGCATCTATACTAACTTGACCGTCGGAAGTGGATCCCGGGGCTACGGCCTCGGGTCCACTCCTAACGGGTTCTCTTTGTTGACAGGTCTATTTAGGGCTTGAGAAGACGACTAACGGCTCAAGGAGAGTCGTTGAACAGCCCGCGCCAGATTATGCATCAACAGATAGACTATTAGAAGTACCAAGATAATTGTATATGCAAGGAATTTGTAGCATCTATGAAGCGTTTCTCTTACATCATACAAGTTTCATAATTTCTGACTTTCACTTGTTGGGCGGAAGAACGGTTCCTTTGTAAATCTTCCACGGACCACCATAGAACTTGGGTCTCATAATCGGCACCACCTCGCCAGGATGATCTTCCCAGTACTTTTCCTGCAAGTATGGAAATAAATGAATAAGTTAAGGCAATACTATACGTAGTCATTGTGTCGTCTTTTTATTGGATTTATATTGTTTTAGTCGGCCCACTTTAACCATGTTTTCAAAGAAATTTACAAGATATCAACAGGTCCTTGGATGTGTGCTTAGAAAGTAATTGTACGATATCAGATAAAGATAATCAAGTAGTTAGCTGCAAAAAGAATGTGTTGCAGGAGATGGTGTTTGGATATGCATCTATTGCGGACTCTTTAACAAATACTGATTATTTGAGTAACCTATGGTTAAAGAGTATATAAGTAAAATATCATTCTACCCTTTGATAAAAACTTTTGTTGCATAAGTTTCGATAAATTATCTCACCCAACATGATCAGATAATATTACGCAAAGGTATATATCATTTCAACACTAGAAACAGTATTGCAAGTTCAAATTTCAATGATCATAAACTTAAAGGCAAAGCACATATCCAAACACCCTTTAAGAGTACCTTGTAGAGTTGCTCGGTGATTGCAGCTCCAATGACGCCAGTATAGAAGGCACAAACATATATTGTAACAAGAGGAGTGAATGATTTTGGGCGCTTGTATGGATCAACCATTGTCCAAAGAACTTCTTTCTCCCACTTAGTGTACAAGTAATCAGCATATTTTCTCCACAGATAAGTCGCCATTCCTGGAAGTTCTTAAATTTACCTGATTTGTAGCAACCACAGTTAAAGTGTTACAATCTTACAGATACAAATGTTACGGCGTTTGAGATGGTCAAAGTTAAAATACTCGAATGTAAATCTAGAAGGCGTTGGATCCATAAACAACCCCACAAAATGACAACAAGTAATCAAGATAGCAATATATGTAAATACGCAAGGATACTTCCACAATCCACTTTTTCAAATTCTGCACTTTTTGTTCTGTAAGCTTTGTTTATATTCCTAAGAAAATCAACCAATTGCGTAGTTATGCTAAAAGGTAAGTTCTGAATGAAAGGGTGTGGTTGGCATCGAGTTATTAAAGTGGTTGTCTAATAATTGCATTGTCAAGTCACATATAAATGGTTTCTAGTTCTTGGATATAGAGAAACGGATTCCGGTTTAGGATAATCATGTGATTATTTAAGGCTATTTTACACGTAGATACTCAAATAATCCGATTTTGAACACTCTTCCTTGGATCCTCCAAACTTTACAATGATTTTGTAAAGTTGCTGAAAAACATATGTGGTAGCTGGTTGAGTGTAAAGTTGGCATTGCAGCAAGTTATAGTAGAAACTGAAGCACACACACACACTTTTGAAGAAAATACACTACAGCGCCTCAATGATCCTGATGCCACTGAAAGTCTTCGATCTACCTATTGTTTTGCCGCATCGTTTGCCGGAAATAGTTCGCCAAAATCTGGGTTTGATGATGAGGAAGATGAAGATGAAGGTAGTAGAGGGTGGTGGTGGTGGTGGTGGCGGTAGAGGGTGGCGGCGGTGGTAGAGAGTGGTGGTGGTGGTGAAGTGAAATAAAATATCAAACTCAAATTGCAAATTTAGTCCTTTAATCAACAGTAGCAATGAAATGACGATAATGCCCTCGATGACATGGCACTTAACGGGAAAATTAACGGAAAAGGGCTCTCAGTGGCGATTTTGCGAAAATGTGGAACGTGGGTGGCTTTTTTGCACTACTTTTTGTCTCGGTCCCGTTTTTGCAATTTTGTGGAACGTGAAGGACCATTTTTGCAATTTACCCTTTATTATTCTTTCAATCCATACCATACCAAATGGGCCCTTAGACTGTTTGCTTACTTCATGTGGGCCCTCGAATTGGCTATGAATGTTACATATTTGCTATCTAAGAATCCTGGCTTAAAGGCCCGTTTGGTTTGTAGATGGGTTTAGGATTTGGATTTGGATTTGGATTTAAATTAAAATTTGGATATGATTTGGATTTGGAATTGATGTAGGAGATAAAAAAATATATTATAAAATAAATAAATAATAATTTATAATTTAATAATATCTTTAAAACTATTTAGAATTTTAAATAAAAAATAGAGAAAAATATGTGACGTACATTAAAAAATGGCCCACTTATATGTCTAATAAGTGAAATCCCATCATGTTGCTATGGATTCTTGGATGGAGATTATTTAGGATTTAACCCCAATAATACGTACCAAATCACGAATGTACAACTAGCCCAACGTCTCCTAGGCCTCAACGAGCCTGAACTTAAGGTTATCCTATACGAATGTACAACTAGCCCAAGACTCGAAAACCCACTCTCCACATCAAGTGAAGATTCATAGCTTGGATAGGTGGAATGTGACGGGACTGGGTCTAGGTCGTGGCCTGAGTGTGTACTGGCCCGTGGATCAAAGTCCATGAAAGTTAAATCCTCTTGGCTACAAGTCCTCTAGCCCAAGTCTCATGTTTCTTCACACTCGTTGCAGACCAACTTCAAGGCCTGAAACCACCTCACCCATAAAGGGTCGGTGTGATACTTCGGGCTGCACACACATTCATGCTATTGCTGCTACTTTAGCAATAATGTCAATTGTCAATGGAACTTCAGGGGAGAGTGATGAATCAATAAGCATGTTTAGACCTTCTGGTGTTGGGAGGAGGGGACTAGCCCAGGCAACAAGGTTTTCTTGGCCCGATTGCATTGACATGTCAACAGGTTTTCTTCCTGTTAGGAGCTCAAGGAGTACCACTCCGTAGCTATATACGTCACTCTTTACAAGAAGATGGCCTGTCATTGCATACTCGGGAGCCACATACGTGAAATCTAACTTTTGTGCTAGGAAAAAGCTCATTTGACTTTAAACTTGACCTATAATGTACTCATTTTATAGAGAAAGAAAAGTGTACCCGAAAGTGCCCATGACACATGTCGAAATATGTTCGTTTTCTTCATCTAGAACGGATCGAGCCAAACCAAAATCAGAAACTTTAGAAAAAAGTTAAAGTCAAATATTTGACTTTTGAAAAGTCAAACATTTCAATCCCTAAGCAACCGAATTGTCACATTTAAGTACCTTTGACAGCAACTTTAGTCCCCTCTTCAAGGGTCCCACTATAAATTTGAGTCCAGTTATGATTTATGATTAAAGTTACCGTGTGGTGGTAAAATTGAAAGATTGTTTTGGCGGTGATTGTGATGGTTACGAGTAGGCAGATGAGATCGAAGATTTTATATGATGATGAAACTAACCCTCTGTTTTTATATCCTATCATCTACTTACTATGTGGCATCCTTTAACTAACTCAGTTTGTTACTTTTAGTCCCTACTTGACTTTGCTCTATGGTGAAGTTACTACTATAAAAATGCTAGGTTGTAGTTTTCTTTTTCTGGTAATACAAAGTGGTGCAATGCCATAAGTACCCAACTCAACACATGCTTTAAAAGCATTGTAATTATGCATTAAAAACTTGTGTTTTGGGTAAATATGGAATTTTGGTATTTAAGTTGGGTAAATATGAAATTCACAAAATCATACTCTTTATGTTCTAAATACAACAATATTATACTGGAATGATAATGAAGCTGACTCGGAATGATAATGAAGTTGACTCGGGCCCACTTTCTATTGTTGATCCACCAACTCATGATGATTTTGTGATGGATAGCAAAGTAGCAATAGAGCGCAAATAGCAATAGACACACCGAGGGGTGTGATGTCACTTCCGTTGTTTTTGTGACCATGGCTACAACTGCTGAACTGGTCAAATCGATGACCGGTGATGTTACAGCAAGCTGGTTTTGTAGGGATTTATAACCCAGATCGAACCGCTGGGTTTCAGCCGACCCCGGTCGAACCGGTTCACTGAAACCATCCGGTTCGAACTTTCTTCTTTCGTGATAGAGTGTGAGTGGGGAGGGTTATGAGTATTGGTCAAACTAAGTTTAATACTAGTAGTAAGTTAAGTATACTATGGTTAGTTTAGATTTTGACTAAGATTGTGAGTAACTAAGGGTGCATTTGGGTTACTTATGGATTTTGCATATGTGTATGATTTGGTTTAGAATGAAAGAAAAGTAGATAGATGAAATATTTGATAGATTGAAAATAAATTATTTAATAATTATGTATAAAGATTATAAGTCAATAAATTATTTTTTGTTATGTTTGAAAAAGAAGAGAGATAAACTAAAAATAAGATGGTCTCACTTTATTCTTCAAATCCTAACTATTTGTATTGGTTTTGTTAAAAGCAAATATTTGAGTTCGATGTATCAAGATTCAAAATTTAACCAAACACTTACTTTTTACTGAGTCCCTAAAGCAAATCCAACACCTCCAAAACAACCGCACCCGAACTTAAGTGATTTGAAGAAATGTCTAGATTAGTCATTTGCTTGAGAGACATGGGTTTTTATGAACCTACCCAATAAGATGGAAACAAGGGTTTGGGCTCACTTGTTAAGTGGAAAAGAAAAACCCTGCTTAGTTTTATCTACACCAAGAGGCTTTGTGTCCCTACCATTAGTTCTGTCTTCATACGGTCCACTATTAGCATTATGTGATGATGGCATAGGTGGCGATGGAGGAAAACCTATTAACAGCCAAATGAATATTACTATATGTAAAAAAAAAAAAAAAAAAAAAAAAAAAAAAAAAAAAAAGTTTGACTTTCGAGGTCAAACGAACTGATCCTCCAAGTTGTTAAGTGGAATTATTTTTATTGGATTGGTATTAGTATTTTTATTAGAGTTACTACTTCTATTTGTATAAAGTGAACCGACATAAATGTCAAAAGTGATACATTGTCTCTTAAGCTCATGACCCCGAAGCTAGACGATACTTGGCCCCAATGAGTGTTTATCAGGCACTCTAATAATAAAGACATGAAATGCATCTGTAATTCTGTTGGAGCAACCCAAACACAGATGGAGGAGTCACCCTCAATAGATCTATTCACTCACTCTCGCTTGGAACTTAATTAACGGTCCATGAAATAATAAAGGGGACTTGTCCTGACGTGATAACAAGGCAACTTAAGCAATGTAAGGAATTTTATACTTAGGCATGTACACAAAAATAAGTAATGCAATGTATTCTCCCCCGTGGGATTTGAAATCAAAATATTGAATTAAAACGGGGCTATGAAACTCATAGAAATATGTATATCGTTAAGAGAACTTGTGAAAGTATAAATCAAGTATTTAAGCATGTATCTCCCCCAAAGAGTTTATCAAACAATTAAAATAGTAGGGGCTATGACTCACCTGATATGATGGTACCATGAACATGTAATGAGCTGAAAAACAAGGCGCGCACACTAGCCGCAACCTAATATGAATGATGAACGATCTACTTTAGATCATGAAATGATGTTATGAATGTCCATGCACATGTTCCTATACCACTCTACTCTTTTGGAAAAACACTTGTGTTATCAAAATATATATTCCAAGACTTAGGAAAAATATTGCTATTAGAAAAATAAAGCTAGTTGCAATATATATACTTATATATATATCGTATGTTTCCATGTTAATGTTGAAATCCTCGGGTCGAAATCCTTGAAATAACGCCTTGTATTGATAAAAATGTACTTGTAATAACTAATACTTCATTAGTTATAAAATTGGGTACTTGGTATTATTTCTAGAAATCTAGAGTTACTACGTAGTTTTAGTGTTAATATTTATAAAAGCTGTCAAACTAAAATGAGTTTTGCCGATATTCAAACGTGAATATCTTTGTCGTTATAAGTCCGTTTTACTTGTTCTTTATATCCACGGTTACGTCTAAAGCCTCTTTTTGTCCGACGAAAAACGTCCAACAGCATGTATTTTTCCGGAAAATAGTTTTCGTCAATAAACTTGCAAAAATCATAACTTCTTCGTTATAAACTCTTTTTAATCCGTTCTTTCGCCTACGGATTCGTTTTTGAAAGTATTTTCTAAAAATTTTGCCAAAGTTTCATTTGTGTTTACTGATTTTCCTGGGTTTACAAAAATGGGACAGAATGTTTATATACTTGTTACAAATCCATTTCCAAGGTTCAAAACTAGTTTCTAACATCACCAAATCTCTTGCAAAACACCACAAAGCTAATCTAATCTTACCATACACCTTCTTAGGGTGCCATGGGTTCCTAATCACTACTAACCATGTTAATTTAACAAAGGAACACCTAAATCAAAATCTAGGGTTTGTATGTTCAAAAAGTCTACAAAAATAAAGTGGTATAACTAGTTTGTGCATGAAATTAAGCATGAATACTATGAGATACATATGTTAATTAGATGAAAACATGAAAATAATTTTGAATACTCACTTTGAAATAATAGGTGGTGAGATGATGAGAAACCTTGGATTACTTGTGTTTTTGTGTTATGATTCTTGATTAGGATGATGAAATGAACAACTTTGATGCTTTGTACTTTGGAAAATCATCCCTTGATCATGGTGTATGAATTTGGGTCGTGGGTTTGAGTGGGGGAGATGAGAAAATGAGTTTTTGATTCATAGAAATTGTTATGTTAATGTAAAAGGTGTTTAAGTATAAAATATCTAATGAATTGGCATTATGGTAAATATTTAGTCAAGTGGAAGACAAAGGGGGGTTCATGGCTGATTTTCAAAGGGTTCATAAGCCCTAATATGGACTTTGATTTATTTAGGATAGTTAGTGAATGATTTGTAGTATAAGTATAGGTTTTTAGGTGTTAAATTTAGGTAATCGTAGTTAGTTTTTAGTTATCATTGAGTACCGGGTTTGCGAGAAATAAATTTTAACACGTTAGTCGGGACTTAATAAAGTCATAAAAATGTTAAAAATACGTTGGGTACAAGTATTGAGTGTTCGGGTGATTATTGTTTAGTTTTCACGAAAACCGTCGTAATATTCATAAGCTTACGTTATAAATAAAATAAATTTCCAAAATACTGGGTAAATGAATGTTATAACTTTTATGATGATAAAATTGATATAAAAATATGTCGGGACCATTGTGGGAATATTTAGATATACTCGTCGTGTATAAACCGGGTGTTAACGTTTATTTATAAATAATTATAAGGAAAACGTTAAATGTATCAAATATATAAATTTGAAAATCCTAAGAGTGGTATAACATGTAAATGCTATAATGATGATATGCAGACTGTCTCTAGTCCGTATGCAGTGTCCTTAGCACTAATGAAATGAATTTGCACCTAAACCAATCCGGTTACGCGAATTTGAATACCCGTAAACTAAATTTACGATGAAATGTGTAATGCAAGTGAATAGTGAAAACTTTTCTGGCAATGAATAGTGTTTAGTGAATAGTAAAATTCCTGAATGCTTCTCGGAATGTCAAACTGACACAAAAAATGATGAATAGTAAACGGATGAATAGTGTTTTGATAAATAGTGTTTTTCCAAAGTTCGGGAAATGACCTGAAATGACCTGAGATGGTGAGTTGTGACAGTCTTCCCCTCTAAAAGGAACTTCGTCCCGAAGTTCAGTTTATGTTGGTATCTGAAAATGTATTAGTGAAAAGGTGATGATATTCGAGAATTCCAGCAAACTCTAACGATAGGAATTCGACTCTGCTTCAACTGTTCGACCTCTCGGTCCATGATTTCTACTTGTTCTCCTGCAAGGTTTATGTTTGACTTTGGGTTGGATTCCTTTCCAAATGGAATTATGAGTGACAATTCTGAAAAGCTGATAATACATGGTTGTGTAATCCTGTTGCTGTTGTTCTCTAAGAAGGCTCAAGTCTGACGGCCACTAGGCCTACTCTGTTTGAAATATTACATGGTTCAGTGTATATCCGGGTAACTTTCCAAGTTTTCTGAATGATATCATGCCTTTCCTAGGCAGAACTTTCAACATAACTCTGCTTACCAACTTGAAGTTTTAATGGTTTACAACTTATTGAACTTGTAACTGATTCTTGACTTGTAGGAAATTTCTGGTTATTTCATGAGTGCCTACTAGACTAGTATGTTGGGCTTTTCCAAATTTCGTTCCGTCAATGGATATTGGCACCTCGACCATAGAGTGCCTCAAATGGTGTAATCTCTACACTCGTGCGATAACTATAGTTGCAACTGAATTTGATTTATGGTAATTGGTTAGTCCAACAATTTCTTGAGTCAATCACTCATGCTCTGAGCATACTTTCCTATGTTTGAATCTATCTCAAATTTCTAACCATTGGTCCGCAGATGATAGGTGACGTGGTTCCAAAGGAATCTTAATGAAATCGCTAGGAGTTTGAGGTGAATTAAATTCCTCTATTAGGAATAATTGAAATGGATATCATGAATCTTGTGGAAAAAACTTACAAGGTTAAGTCTGTCAAAGGGTGTTGTTGAAAACAATAGATTAGGATAAGGTTGTGATCCTCCACAGGATGTCATGAATTGAGTCTTTCTCCACCTACGATGCTTAGTCTCCATTACTATGATTTTCCCCAAGCTCTATGTCATTAAATCACCAAATCCTAAATGTATAAGTAATGTAATATAGTGATTGATTTTTTTTTTCTAAGTTTGTTTTGAGATTGTGTTTTGTTCATAAACCTTCCCCGAATAAATGAATCTACAAGTTTAAGCAAACGGTTCTCCAAGTAACATTTTTCTTGATGTTTCAAAATTTAATAGTTATGCAAGATAGGACAGTTTTCAATATAAGGTGGATAATATGGTTTACCAAAGATCGATGTTTAAAATTTCCTAACAATTCAATAGTTTTGTAAAGGATTAACCAAAAGGAATTTGCTTATCAAAATAAGTGTCTCAGAAAAGTATTTCTTACAAGATATATGTTTTGTATAACTGTAGTTTGGAGAAAAATCCATTTAATAGTGAAAGTATTAAGAGGATAAAATAGCTAGGTAGGTATGTCTGCACAAATGCATAGATGTCTAACATGTTTGAATAAAGTCTATTGGTGAGGCCATGTTCAATTGAATGTTCTATAATCTTGGTTAAGAGGTTGGATTTATCTCTATGGTGTGGCTTAGTGAACACTCATATCGAAAATAATCCTGTAATTCAGTCAAGCCAATACTTTCTAGATGATAGAATTTTTGGTGATTAGGCCAGTGATAGTGGTTCGAATTGTTTTGCGATATCTTGATATTTCTGTTGAGTTTTGAATGGTCTTAATATACCAAGGGATCCTTCTTATAGATGGTATGGAAAGTCTTTCCTAGGGAGGTCATTGATAATATCCGCTTATCAATATTGGGAGTAGTGAGGGATGAGTGACATAGGAATCTATAGAGTGTTAGCTAATTCCTATATATATATATAGGGATGGGAAAGGGAAATAATAATGATGGTGAGAAGGGAAGAGACTGTGACAACTGCGACAAAATGAGATTGTAATAAAAGAAAATACTGTGATGTAAGTGTATTGTGCATAGACGTAAATGTTCATGAAATGAAATGATCAATTGACATGCTTCCAAGCGGCGGTTCACGAAGTGATAAAAAGTATGAATGTTCTGACAACGAGGGTATACACACACATGCATGAAACATTTAGAAAATGAGTAAAGGATTCAATCCAGACAAAATTTTATTATAACCATTCTCAGTGTTGCAAAATTCATTTCTGAGTCAGACATAGGTGGTCAGCCTATACCTCACTATCCCGGGTTGAATATAGATGACCAGTCTATATTCCACCGAGGTTCCATGAATTTTGAAATACTCAGCTTAGTCATACTAATACTATGTCCTTCACGAATACAACGACGTTCTGAAAGACTAAGGCAAGTGACCAAAACTCGAGGTCAAATGATGAAACTATGCAAGGAAAACATAATGCGGTGACATATATGATACGTGAACATGCTTATATGAAAGACAATTATAGTAAACAACTATAATAAATGAATATAATATACCAGATAATGAGATACAAATCTCATCATATATGTCAGCAACAAACCACAAGTGAGGCTTCAGCTTGGCAGGCAGGCACGTGACGGTCATAGGGTTAAGTTTTCTTGAAAGTAGCTATAGTCTAGGTTTTAAAAAAAACACTTAGTTCGCTATAGCCAAAGCTCTGGTACCAATCTGTCACACCCCCAAAATCGGGTCCAGCGGAAGCATACTTGTAGCTGGGGTGTAACTCAATTGGTATTACAACACAAGTTCAAAAATGGTTTTCACTTGAATCATTTAGAATAAAATAGTTTAGATCAAAATGTTGAATTTACATTGTTAAAAGTAATGCGGAAATAGGCCCTTAAAATAGTTTAAAACGGTCCCCATATGAATAATCAGAGTCTTCTATGACCATGCCATGCCCTGCCAAAACCTCCAGTAGCGTGCCATTGCTTAATACCTGAAAATACATGCTAAAGTGTCAACACAATGGTTGGTGAGTTCATAGAGTCTTGTGAAAAAGAATGTAATGCATATGTATGAAGGTATCCCAGCAAAGGCATCGTAAATCCACTCAGTTCCAAGTCCCGCCATAAGAGACTTGTAAACTGTGTGTTTACAACCCACTGCCAAATGTAATATGTTTGGTTTGGGTAAACAAAGTAATAAGATTGATGCAAAAGCATCGTAATCCAGTAATAATAGTGGTGGAAAAGTATCGTAATTCCATAAGTAATTTTCGTATGTACAATTGTGACAACCGGCAGTTTAGGGAGCTATTTTTAAAACCCGCATTACAACTTAAGTTCGTTTATAATTTTTATTTGAAATTTTCATTTCACAACGAACTTGTAAGACCTATTTTATGGATATTTTAATTAATGACGTTATGGAATTCGTGAATTATGTTCATAATTCATTTTTGATTATACGATCGGTGATGTATATTTGAATTCTCACTTGGTACTACGTTGACTTTGGCACTAGGATTACCTAACATAGTTTTATGATTCGTCTTAACGAGTCCGTTATATATTTTAATTAATTACGAGAGGTTCTCGTGTGATATGGAAATTTTAAAATGAGTTCGGGTTCGGGCCACGTGTTTTTACAGTTACCCGCGTTACCCGCTCCACCGTAATAATATCCTTATTATTACTATTATTATTATTATTCTTATTATTATTAAAACCTTTATAATAAAAAAAAAAAAAAAAAAAAAAAAAAAAAAAAAAAAAAAAAAAGTTAATATAAGGGGGCGTTTGGTCCGGTTCTACCCACACAACACAAACACTCACTCACCCACTCCTCATCTCTCTCCCATCTATCTCTTCCCCTAACCCTAAAGTTAGCCGCCGCCGACCACTAATCCGGCCACCACCGCCGTATATCCGGTCACCCAACAAAACTAACACCACCAATTTACTCCTCTCCTTCCCCTCTTTCATTTGGTGTATAATACTTGCCCTAAAACCCTCATTAACACCACCAAATCTATAGTTTTCCGTTCGAATTTTTAGTACTTCACTAGATCCGTTCTTTTGGAGGTCCAAGAAGGTGAGAAGAAGCATTTTTATTGGTTTTGGGTGCCACGATTTGGCATGAATCCGTGGCCACACAGATTATTTCATGTGAATCGAGATGGTTTTTAATGGGAAACGATGTTTTAATGATGAATATAGTTTGGTATCCGGGTTTCTCTTGGGTTGGTTATGGTTGACTCGGAACCGAGAGTGAAACTCTCGGCTTATTTGGTTCGAGCCTTGTATGGCTTTGGTTCTTGTTGATGATTGATTGTTTTGATTGTTGTCGTGGGTATGGTGAACCCCGATTCGTTGCTAGCCGAGACCTTGTGGTCTCGGGGATTTCTCTAGTGCTCTTTGGCCATACCGAGACCCTCTTGGGGGGTTCTCTTTGGGTGTGGTTCGAGCCTATTGGCTCGTTTGGTATTGTGGTTCGACCCTTTGGGTCGCGGCTCTTAGCCGAATGCAATCTTGTTGCCATTTGACCATTTGGGTCGAATGGTGTATATGATATCTTGGTTAGCTCTTGTGAGCTATGTGATGTTGGATTCGAGTTCTAGTTACTTGTGGTTCGGAGCCGAGACTCAAGTGAGTCGAGGGCTCGGGTCGGCTTGGTAAACCGACCCACACATTAACTTGTTAATGCTATATTTTTGTATAAATGTGAGCTTGTGTATATTGTCGTTGTGGTATTTATTTCTCGGCCGAATGTATATGGGTCGAATTGGACATTGATTTGGTATTGAGGAGTTGTTGTCGATTGGAATGTGATTTGGGGACCGATTGTGAGACGGTCGTTAGTTTGACGGAGATAGGTTAGTCGGGTGCCGTAGTCGGACCCTATTGTTGTAGCCCGTGGTTTGAGATTGTGATTGGACGGAGATTTGTTATTTATGACTTTTGCATATTATCGGACTTGGACAATGAGCCGAGGGTCATGACTCGGACATATGACCATTTCGTATAACTCAATAACTATTAAAATTGAAACGGAAATAATAAAACTCGTAATAATAATTATTGATAATATGAACGTTTATATGAAAGTATGTACGTGAATAACGTATATATAACTATATAAACGCGTATATTAATAATAATAATAATCACGAGTCGTATTATAAATAATACGATTAGATATATATTAGGCTACGAAAGTGGCGTAATAATATTAAACGTATTACTATTATGAAAATTGTGTTATAAAACGGGAAACTCCCGACAATTATGAAACGTTTAATAAAAAGTCATTTCGGATATATAACGGATAAACTTATTGGGTTAGGCGAAATTGTTGTCACTCGGGTCCAGGTAAGTTATTATTTGTGACGTTCGTGTTGTCACGGATATATGACGACTAATATAGACGTTTTCTATAAGTAAATAACCACTTAACCGTAAGGTTTAGCCGGGTTATTTGGTTATATGACACGAACATATTAGTGGGCATCGTATCCTACGACGCCCATAGGTTGTAGTATATGTAAAGTGTAATAGATTGCGAGTGTATATATCGGGAAATCTGGCCAATTTGACGATATATACGAGGAATTCATTAAACTATGATATATACTATATAGTCAATATGTGCTATGTGCTTTATATGTGTTTTAGATTGGGTGTAATCTTGGAACGGTATATTACGTAAATAAATATGAGGATTATCAAATCGGCGGATTTGGTAAACTTTGGCGATTTATTTAAATGATATATTGGGCTAATATTAGATCTATAGTTGTTTCATTATTCTTTATATGATCTTCTTGGTTTGTTTTGGAGTCGACCCACCACCCGTATGGATACCAAACGCAAATACACCAAACTAATACGAAATGGATTTTCGGTAATAAAACGGATTCTCGTCCGGGTTTGGGAATATTATATATTTGAGGAAATGATTTCTGAAAGAGTTAATATTGTTAGGTCGTGCCAAGTCCGTAGTTGCTGGTTCGTGAGTTATCATACATCTTATTTCTACTTACCTCGTCTTGCTATTTTCTGGACTTGAGGTGAGTCATAGCCCCACTTTTTACTCTTGAACTATGTTTTCAATGATTGGGGTGAGAAACGTGCAAATCATTTTACGTGGACTATTATCGCTTTTATATTCTTTCTAAACTTGCTATGCGTATGGACTAGGATATATTGTCAGCTTTAGTCACACCTTTAGTGTGTACTATTCAAGGTTGGCTTATTTGGTTATTGGTGGATTGTCATCTTTAGTCACATATATGTTATGTGCACTATTCAAGGTTGGCTTATTTGATTATGTGGAATTGTCAGCTTTAGTCACATATATGTTGTGTGTACTATTCAAGGTTGGCTTATTTAGATACTGTAGTGTGCACCTATAGGTTATTAATATTCCGGAGGTTATCCGAGTTATTATTGGTATTGCGGGGCTACCCGAATATCTATGTTAGTACGGAAGGGTATCCGTGTGTTATGTTAGTACGGAAGGGTATCCGTGTGTTATGTTGGAGCGGAGGGTATCCGCAGGCTTTTAGCGAATCCTTAGTCTAGCTAGCAAGCGTTTTGCGTATATGTCCACTATATTGTTAGTTGAACTTAAACCTATGATCTCACCAGCGAAAGCTGACTTTTAGCACGTTTTCTCAGGTAATTAAGTGTTGAGATGCATGCTTGGAATGGAAGGCTCGGCCAAGGCACACGGTTCATGGATCTATTTTTCTAAACTCTGATAATTAAATTTGGACCTATTGTTATTTTGTTTTGGGCCTGACTCTGAATGATGTTGGGATAAATGTAAACCTTAAAACCCCGTTTTGGTTGTGTTTTTATTATGTTTACTTTATCTCGTTCTATATTGTCTTGTGTTGGATACCAATCCCCGTAGCACCCCGAAAGCTTGTTGAGTCTTCCGCTGTATCAAATTTTGGGGGTGTTACAACAATAGCCACAAGTATAAAGTGAACCGACATAAATGTCAAAAGTGATACATTGTCTCTTAAGCTCATGACCCCGAAGCTAGACGATACTTGGCCCCAATGAGTGTTTATCAGGCACTCTAATAATAAAGACATGAAATGCATCTGTAATTCTGTTGGAGCAACCCAAACACAGATGGAGGAGTCACCCTCAATAGATCTATTCACTCACTCTCGCTTGGAACTTAATTAACGGTCCATGAAATAATAAAGGGGACTTGTCCTGACGTGATAACAAGGCAACTTAAGCAATGTAAGGAATTTTATACTTAGGCATGTACACAAAAATAAGTAATGCAATGTATTCTCCCCCGTGGGATTTGAAATCAAAATATTGAATTAAAACGGGGCTATGAAACTCATAGAAATATGTATATCGTTAAGAGAACTTGTGAAAGTATAAATCAAGTATTTAAGCATGTATCTCCCCCAAAGAGTTTATCAAACAATTAAAATAGTAGGGGCTATGACTCACCTGATATGATGGTACCATGAACATGTAATGAGCTGAAAAACAAGGCGCGCACACTAGCCGCAACCTAATATGAATGATGAACGATCTACTTTAGATCATGAAGTGATGTTATGAATGTCCATGCACATGTTCCTATACCACTCTACTCTTTTGGAAAAACACTTGTGTTATCAAAATATATATTCCAAGACTTAGGAAAAATATTGCTATTAGAAAAATAAAGCTAGTTGCAATATATATACTTATATATATATCGTATGTTTCCATGTTAATGTTGAAATCCTCGGGTCGAAATCCTTGAAATAACGCCTTGTATTGATAAAAATATACTTGTAATAACTAATACTTCATTAGTTATAAAATTGGGTACTTGGTATTATTTCTAGAAATCTAGCTAGAGTTACTACGTAGTTTTAGTGTTAATATTTATAAAAGCTGTCAAACTAAAATGAGTTTTACCGATATTCAAACGTGAATATCTTTGTCGTTATAAGTCCGTTTTACTTGTTCTTTATATCCACGGTTACGTCTTAGTATGTAGTAATATATTTTGGAAAGCTTGGCTCCTCCGGGTTACGTCTAAAGCCTCTTTTTGTCCGACGAAAAACGTCCAACAGCATGTATTTTTCCGGAAAATAGTTTTCGTCAATAAACTTGCAAAAATCATAACTTCTTCGTTATAAACTCTTTTTAATCCGTTCTTTCGCCTACGGATTCGTTTTTGAAAGTATTTTCTAAAAATTTTGCCAAAGTTTCATTTGTGTTTACTGATTTTCCTGGGTTTACAAAAATGGGACAGAATGTTTATATACTTGTTACAAATCCATTTCCAAGGTTCAAAACTAGTTTCTTACATCACCAAATCTCTTGCAAAACACCACAAAGCTAATCTAATCTTACCATACACCTTCTTAGGGTGCCATGGGTTCCTAATCACTACTAACCATGTTAATTTAACAAAGGAACACCTAAATCAAAATCTAGGGTTTGTATGTTCAAAAAGTCTACAAAAATAAAGTGGTATAACTAGTTTGTGCATGAAATTAAGCATAAATACTATGAGATACATATGTTAATTAGATGAAAACATGAAAATAATTTTGAATACTCACTTTGAAATAATAGGTGGTGAGATGATGAGAAACCTTGGATTACTTGTGTTTTTGTGTTATGATTCTTGATTAGGATGATGAAATGAACAACTTTGATGCTTTGTACTTTGGAAAATCATCCCTTGATCATGGTGTATGAATTTGGGTCGTGGGTTTGAGTGGGGGAGATGAGAAAATGAGTTTTTGATTCATAGAAATTGTTATGTTAATGTAAAAGGTGTTTAAGTATAAAATATCTAATGAATTGGCATTATGGTAAATATTTAGTCAAGTGGAAGACAAAGGGGGGTTCATGGCTGATTTTCAAAGGGTTCATAAGCCCTAATATGGACTTTGATTTATTTAGGATAGTTAGTGAATGATTTGTAGTATAAGTATAGGTTTTTAGGTGTTAAATTTAGGTAATCGTAGTTAGTTTTTAGTTATCATTGAGTACCGGGTTTGCGAGAAATAAATTTTAACACGTTAGTCGGGACTTAATAAAGTCATAAAAATGTTAAAAATACGTTGGGTACAAGTATTGAGTGTTCGGGTGATTATTGTTTAGTTTTCACGAAAACCGTCGTAATATTCATAAGCTTACGTTATAAATAAAATAAATTTCCAAAATACTGGGTAAATGAATGTTATAACTTTTATGATGATAAAATTGATATAAAAATATGTCGGGACCATTGTGGGAATATTTAGATATACTCGTCGTGTATAAACCGGGTGTTAACGTTTATTTATAAATAATTATAAGGAAAACGTTAAATGTATCAAATATATAAATTTGAAAATCCTAAGAGTGGTATAACATGTAAATGCTATAATGATGATATGCAGACTGTCTCTAGTCCGTATGCAGTGTCCTTAGCACTAATGAAATGAATTTGCACCTAAACCAATCCGGTTACGCGAATTTGAATACCCGTAAACTAAATTTACGATGAAATGTGTAATGCAAGTGAATAGTGAAAACTTTTCCGGCAATGAATAGTGTTTAGTGAATAGTAAAATTCCTGAATGCTTCTCGGAATGTCAAACTGACACAAAAAATGATGAATAGTAAACGGATAAATAGTGTTTTGATGAATAGTGTTTGATGAATAGTGTTTTTCCAAAGTTCGGGAAATGACCTGAGATGGTGAGTTGTGACAATTCACCAACAAAATTTGCTATCCTCCGGTCATCAGCTACTCACCAGTGACCAGGGGCGGAACTACATGTTTGCTTAGTGGGGGCGGTGCCCTCCATGCTTCGCCAAAAAATATAAATTTTTAATGTTAAAATTTATTTTTTAGTACCATTTTATTAAAGTGCACCCCACCACAAAATTAAATCCCCCCTACAAACAATGTAAAAACTAAAAACCTTAAATCTGCATCTTAATCTTAAAAAAAAATTATCAATTTTTAGTGTAAAATTTTTTTATGACCTTTTAATTAAAGTGCATCACGAATTTTATCAAAAAATAATAATAATAAATTAAAAAAAAAATTGCCCCTGTACTCTAAGACTAGACGAGTACCCGTGCATAGCAACGAGATTTTATAGCGACAGATTGTTTAGTGATAAAAAAAAGTTTATGGGTTATAAACGAAAAATAATAAAAGTTTGAAGATTTGAGGATTAAACATAAATTTTTGAAACCCGGTTCAACCCGGGTGGTTCAATCGGTTGAACCGTTCGGGTTGAAAAACACCGATTTAAACTGAGTCAACATGACGGGTTGGGTTAAAAACAGGTCAAATTAAACCGGGTCAACCCGCCGGGTTAGAAGCGTCCCGGGTCAACCCGATTTTTGATGTGTATTAATAGTATCCTTTTGAAATATATATTTTCGTATGGCTTTTGTTGGTTTGCCGAACCGATGGCAACACCGGTTCCTGGTTTAACCCGTTGGTCCGGTCCAGTTTTCAAACTATATGTATCATTAACTTGTTAGTTTGTATGGAGCTTTGCGTGTTTTATTAATTTGTATAATGTGTATAATAACATATACTTTTCATTTTAGCGTGTTTTAAAAATAATATTAATTAGTCTGTTTAATTATTTTATAATTTAGATTATGTTGTAGCTCGTTTAAATTGTATATTGTGAAAATTTTATTATACTTTTTAGCAAGGGGTGTTTTAATTGGTTGTTTGTAATTTGATATATATGCTTTTAATTGGTTGTACAATGTGAATAAATTATTATACTTTTTAAGTTATAGAGTGTTTTAATAAAAGTGTTAATTACACTATTAATTTCTCTCGTCCTTTAACTATAGACTCTTTATATCATGGGTCCGCCACTGCCAGTGATCCGGATACCAATCATGCATGACACATATTTTAAGCAGAAACGCTAAAATATATTAAGTTTCTAGATACTCGTGAATTGCCAGCACTCCATACTGTAACAATTCGCAATTTCAGGTTAATTACCATTCCCGGAAAATTTCACTATTCACTTTTACTATTCATTTTTCCCGAAATTTTCCCGAAAGTTGATTTTTATTTGATATTCTCGAGTGATAAATCATTTCCATGGCAAATTAAATGTTTGTCATTCGTCAGATCATTTTCGTGAAAGTTATTAAGGAATTACACGTTTTAGGGTAAAACGTCATTCAGAAATTCTACGTACAACGAAACTCGACCGCGTTAAGTGACCCCGCATCAGAAAAATGTTTGACACACTCATGATTTATTTGAGAATTAATCGTGACTGAGAAAAACATGACCAAAGACTTCCCGGCAGGTCACCCAAACCAGTACTATTCTCACATGAGCACGCTTAACCGTATGGGCGATTAACCGTTAGACCACAAAACACGTTTTTAAGACTATTTGAGTTTTCAACTTTTTAGAAAAAGTCAACATATTTTTCCCTCCTCCATTGACCAAAAATCATCCCTTGATTTTATAAGTCATTCCTTGATTTTTAGGCTTACGGTTTGATGTTTAAAAGACATTTAATACCAACCGACACTAGACTGAGCCCAGTCTAGACATTATAAGTCATTTTAAATCATTTTTATCCTATTAGAAAAGTAACATTTTACTTTTCTCAATTTTACGCAATATTCGTACATTTTACGTATTACGCGTTTTAGACCCGTATTTCCAGTTTTTAGCAGGGTTTTACACCCAAATGGAACCTACCACTTATTTTATATTTTATTATGGGACATATGGACATGTCTAACAATACTTTAAAGTTCCATAATTTTACGACACCCGGTTTTACGTTTTGAGGCCTAATCATTTACGGTTGTCATTTCCCGGAGTCAAAACTCTTCCTAATACTTAGGATAATACCAAGCAAAGTCCACACCTTGTCCCCCAAGTTTAGGAACTGACCTAGGGGGGGGAATTCAGCCTTGTGTGGCTTGATCTCAAGCTTGATGGTCTTAGATCCTTACATGTGTAGAACTTGGCCTCCAAGTGTTGACTAGTCAAGGTTCTAACCTCCTCAAGACCTTATTTAAGCCTTCTCTTCCCCTCCTTGGCCATTCCAACGACCCACACACATAAAAACACACCATCATCTCATCCTTAGCTCATTTACTTCAAGTTCCATCCAAGAAATCAAGTGCAATATCCATACATAAACCCTAGTTTAGTTTTGATTCATCAAAACTACTTCAAATCCTTAGAAACTTTGGTGATTTCTCTTGAGTTTGAATCCACTCAAGTCACCTCAATTTTCATCATCCATCTTTCAAGATTACAAGGGTAGAAAGATTGCATGAAGTGAAATGGGTTGAAGCAAGTCTATCAAAGTCCTTTTCCTTACATGTTAACTTCCTTTCATCTTTGAAAGCCAAAAGTTGTAAGCCAAACCCTAACATGATTCTTGTTAAATAATCATATTCATGTTATTTACATATTATTTGTGCTATATTATGTCTTGTATTCATGTCCATGATGTATAAAAGTGAGTAAAACAAGTTATTGTACATGATTGATAAGACAAGTTACTATAACAAGCAAACTAGTGACTTTCTTGGTAAGACCTGATCAAATGGTAAAAATATGATATTTGATCATTACATATTACAGTAGAGGACTTAACAAGGAAATCGTAGCAACTTGAACCACCCAAAACGAGTATACGAGTCAAAAGTTACGCCCATTTGAAGTAACCAAAACTTTGCGGCAAACTGCCAAATACCATTCTGATCAAATTTGGGTTTTGAAAGTCACACTTCTGCTCCGATTCATCAAAAAGTTAAAACACGAAAGTTGTCCAGAACGACGTTTTCGTTCAGGAACAAAGAAGCTCGAGCCCTAAAAATGCTTTCCGAGTGATAAAATTCTTCAAATTCTAAACAGCCCATTTTTAGGCGAAAGTCACTAGATTATGGTTATACTTTAAAAGGAATAAAAGGTCTTATGACCTATAATCAAGACCACCACCATGGCTAGAGCCAAGGTTGTGTCTCATGACCTTGGAACAAGGACCAAAGGTCATGGCTAGGCCATGACGAAATGACCATACCAACTTACATAGGCGTAAACATGAAACAATGAATTAGGCGATAACATGAACAAGCAATTTGGATCTACTTCACTTAAAAGGAAACCATGAGATATTACCAAGAGAAAATGGTCATTCAAGACTTATGAAACATACCCTAATAACAATCTTCATGTACTAATAAACTTTCCTAAGTTTATTCAAATATCGGACATGTAACTTTTCGGATCAAAACTTATATCTATATATTTCATCAACTACTACAATAGTAGGGAGCCTCATGTGAGGAGTTCATTATGTAAGCCGTCGAGTTGAGTTGTGGATTTACGAATTAAAGTGTCCTGGCTCCTCGAACGCTTACTAACATGACTTCTGAATTATGTCGGCCCGAACGGTAGTAAACGATATACAAAACATACATGTTTCATGAATCTTTCTTTCAAAGACTTATACTATACATCATACCACATCATGGACTAAGTGCAAGATATATATTGGCGTGTTTATGTCTCCTTAGACATTACTCCGATCCTAAGTCGCAACATTCGATTATAGGTTGCTCGTAGAAACCTTCACGACTCAACCGTTGTGTTCATTACATCACTACATCCCAAGGTGAATTTATAGCCCTCTTGAGTATCCGTGTCCTTCCGTGCCATCCTTGATCGTCATGAACCTGAAATACATGCTTGAGAGGTCAACACAAAGGTTGAGTGATATTCATAGAGTTTGTTAAATCGTTTGAACACAATATGTTGGTAGTGTGAGTTATAGGCTCACACCAATGTTTGGAAAACAAAACGGGTAGGCTACGTTATTATACACTAAGCTTATGACACCATAACGTTAACGTGTACCAATATCGATCGGCAGATTTATCCCGGTAGGTACTTTGCTAACATACCTAAATCTCAAATATTAATGCATTTGTTTGAACTTAGTCAATACAAATGGGATTCGTCAATCCCAATAGGCCTATTCACAATATTTGCGCTCACTATTGCTAGTGATTAAATGGTTCATAATAAGGGATCTCGGTTTAGCAAGGTTGGTACTTAGTGATAATAAAACAATCAGGCAAGCATACAATTTAAAAACATAATCTGTAACACCCCCAATTCATGGATGCAGCGGAATTCAAACTGGGTGTTACTCGACGGCACAATAGTCACAATGATAGAAAACGAACTCCAATTGAGTCGTTTTAAAAGATTTATCATTCAAATTATATAAATATCAGAGATTACAAAATGAGGTCCCAAATGGTTCCATGTTTACAATGTATAATAAATGAGTTTTTGAATGATAATAAAAATTTATAGCCCTCTTGAGTATCCGTGTCCTTCTGTGCCATCCTTGATCGTCATGAACCTGAAATACATGCTTGAGAGGTCAACACAAAGGTTGAGTGATATTCATAGAGTTTGTTAAATCGTTTGAACACAATATGTTGGTAGTGTGAGTTATAGGCTCACACCAATGTTTGGAAAACAAAACGGGTAGGCTACGTTATTATACACTAAGCTTATGACACCATAACGTTAACGTGTACCAATATCGATCGGCAGATTTATCCCGGTAGGTACTTTGCTAACATACCTAAATCTCAAATATTAATGCATTTGTTTGAACTTAGTCAATACAAATGGGATTCGTCAATCCCAATAGGCCTATTCACAATATTTGCGCTCACTATTGCTAGTGATTAAATGGTTCATAATAAGGGATCTCGGTTTAGCAAGGTTGGTACTTAGTGATAATAAAACAATCAGGCAAGCATACAATTTAAAAACATTGTGCTCGGTTAAAATAGCATGTATTCCCCCCAAGGGTTTGTAAAACAATTAAGAAATGGAAAGTGGGGCTATGAACTCACCTTAAGTAAGATAGCAAGTAATGAATGTAACGGTTGAATCGTGAAGGTTTCTACGAGCAACCTATAATCGAATGTTGCGACTTAGGATCGGAGTAATGTCTAAGGAGACATAAACACGCCAATATATATCTTGCACTTAGTCCATGATGTGGTATGATGTATAGTATAAGTCTTTGAAAGAAAGATTCATGAAACATGTATGTTTTGTATATCGTTTACTACCGTTCGGGCCAACATAATTCAGAAGTCATGTTAGTAAGCGTTCGAGGAGCCAGGACACTTTAATTCGTAAATCCACAACTCAACTCGACGGCTTACATAATGAACTCCTCACATGAGGCTCCCTACTATTGTAGTAGTTGATGAAATATATAGATATAAGTTTTGATCCGAAAAGTTACATGTCCAATATTTGAATAAACTTAGGAAAGTTTATTAGTACATGAAGATTGTTATTAGGGTATGTTTCATAAGTCTTGAATGACCATTTTCTCTTGGTAATATCTCATGGTTTCCTTTTAAGTGAAGTAGATCCAAATTGCTTGTTCATGTTATCGCCTAATTCATTGTTTCATGTTTACGCCTATGTAAGTTGGTATGGTCATTTCGTCATGGCCTAGCCATGACCTTTGGTCCTTGTTCCAAGGTCATGAGACACAACCTTGGCTCTAGCCATGGTGGTGGTCTTGATTATAGGTCATAAGACCTTTTATTCCTTTTAAAGTATAACCATAATCTAGTGACTTTCGCCTAAAAATGGGCTGTTTAGAATTTGAAGAATTTTATCACTCGGAAAGCATTTTTAGGGCTCGAGCTTCTTTGTTCCTGAACGAAAACGTCGTTCCGGACAACTTTCGTGTTTTATCTTTTTGATGAATCGGAGCAGAAGTGTGACTTTCAAAACCCAAATTTGATCAGAATGGTATTTGGCAGTTTACCGCAAAGTTTTGGTAACTTCAAATGGGCGTAACTTTTGACTCGTATACTCGTTTTGGGTGGTTCAAGTTGCTACGGTTTCCTTGTTAAGTCCTCTACTGTAATATGTAATGATCAAATATCATATTTTTACCATTTTGATCAGGTCTTACCAAGAAAGTCACTAGTTTGCTTGTTATAGTAACTTGTCTTATCAATCATGTACAATAACTTGTTTTACTCACTTTTATACATCATGGACATGAATACAAGACATAATATAGCACAAATAATATGTAAATAACATGAATATGATTATTTAACAAGAATCATGTTAGGGTTTGGCTTACAACTTTTGGCTTTCAAAGATGAAAGGAAGTTAACATGTAAGGAAAAGGACTTTGATAGACTTGCTTCAACCCATTTCACTTCATGCAATCTTTCTACCCTTGTAATCTTGAAAGATGGATGATGAAAATTGAGGTGACTTGAGTGGATTCAAACTCAAGAGAAATCACCAAAGTTTCTAAGGATTTGAAGTAGTTTTGATGAATCAAAACTAAACTAGGGTTTATGTATGGATATTGCACTTGATTTCTTGGATGGAACTTGAAGTAAATGAGCTAAGGATGAGATGATGGTGTGTTTTTATGTGTGTGGGTCGTTGGAATGGCCAAGGAGGGGAAGAGAAGGCTTAAATAAGGTCTTGAGGAGGTTAGAACCTTGACTAGTCAACACTTGGAGGCCAAGTTCTACACATGTAAGGATCTAAGACCATCAAGCTTGAGATCAAGCCACACAAGGCTGAATTCCCCCCCCTAGGTCAGTTCCTAAACTTGGGGGACAAGGTGTGGACTTTGCTTGGTATTATCCTATGTATTAGGAAGAGTTTTGACTCCGGGAAATGACAACCGTAAATGATTAGGCCTCAAAACGTAAAACCGGGTGTCGTAAAATTATGGAACTTTAAAGTATTGTTAGACATGTCCATATGTCCCATAATAAAATATAAAATAAGTGGTAGGTTCCATTTGGGTGTAAAACCCTGCTAAAAACTGGAAATACGGGTCTAAAACGCGTAATACGTAAAATGTACGAATATTGCGTAAAATTGAGAAAAGTAAAATGTTACTTTTCTAATAGGATAAAAATGATTTAAAATGACTTATAATGTCTAGACTGGGCTCAGTCTAGTGTCGGTTGGTATTAAATGTCTTTTAAACATCAAACCGTAAGCCTAAAAATCAAGGAATGACTTATAAAATCAAGGGATGATTTTTGGTCAATGGAGGAGGGAAAAATATGTTGACTTTTTCTAAAAAGTTGAAAACTCAAATAGTCTTAAAAACGTGTTTTGTGGTCTAACGGTTAATCGCCCATACGGTTAAGCGTGCTCATGTGAGAATAGTACTGGTTTGGGTGACCTGCCGGGAAGTCTTTGGTCATGTTTTTCTCAGTCACGATTAATTCTCAAATAAATCATGAGTGTGTCAAACATTTTTCTGATGCGGGGTCACTTAACGCGGTCGAGTTTCGTTGTACGTAGAATTTCTGAATGACGTTTTACCCTAAAACGTGTAATTCCTTAATAACTTTCACGAAAATGATCTGACGAATGACAAACATTTAATTTGCCATGGAAATGATTTATCACTCGAGAATATCAAATAAAAATCAACTTTCGGGAAAATTTCGGGGAAAATGAATAGTAAAAGTGAATAGTGAAATTTTCCGGGAATGGTAATTAACCTGAAATTGCGAATTGTTACAGTCTCTACCCCTTACGGGGAACTTCGTCCCGAAGTTCTATGTGTGTCATATGTTGGAGTGGTGTCGATGCAGAGGTATGGTTACTTATGAGGACTAAAGCCTGGGATTACTGGTGATGTAATTTGATTTGTCATTTCAGTGTATGGTGTAGGATGAGGCTTACTTTTATGTAGGAAAGGTATGGTAATAGTCGAATATCAATGGAAATTGATATAGCAGTCGAATATTAATAGGAATTGAGATAGTAATTGCAATCATAGTCTAGTAGGTAATCGGTTGTTGTACCTAGTGTCTATTGACTTCATACTTATGTTATTTCGGATACAAATAAGCCCACTTGTTTATAATTCTTTATTTACATAGAGAGGCATCCCAAACAATGTAAGTAAGGAAATATAAACTTATGGTTTGGTGATTTACAATGTCTTTATTTAAATGAAAAGGCATCTGTCACAACTCACCATTTCAGGTCATTTCAGGTCATTTCCCGAACTTTGGAAAAACACTATTCATCAAACACTATTCATCAAAACACTATTCATCGTTTTACTATTCATTGTTTTCGAGGTTAATTTGATATTCTGAGAAACTTTTGGGAAATTTACTATTCACCGAACACTATTCATTCCTGAAAAGTTTTCACCATTCATTTGCATTACGCATTTCATCGTAAATTTAGTTTACGGGTATTCAAATTCGCGTAACCGTATTGGTTCAGGTGCGAATTCATGCATTATCAGTAATGACATTTCATACGGACTGGGGATAGTCTGCATATCATCAGTAGGTCATTTACATGTTATACCACTCTTAGGATTTTCAAATTACTATATTCAGTATATTTAACGTTTTACGTATTATGATTTCTAAATAAACGTTAACACCCGGTTTATATACGACGAATATATCTAAATATTCCCACAATGGTCCCGACATATTTTTATATCCATTTTAACATCATAAAAGTTATAGCATTCAGTTACCCAGTATTTTGGAAATTTATTTTATTTATAACGTACGCGTATGAATATAACGACGGTTTTCGTGAAAACTAAACAATAATCACCCGATCACTCAGTAAATGTACCCAACATATTTTCAACATATTTTCAACATTATTATGACTTTATTTCATCCCGGTAAACTTCGTGAACATTTATCTCTATTAAACCCGTTACCCGATTTTAACAAACAACACAAACTAACACCTAAAACCTATACTCATACCACTAATC